>JAVHNF010050980.1:0-17961 GCA_034783455.1 Micropsitta finschii
TAAGGTATAACACAAATCACTACTGCTACCACCAATGATGATAAGAGAAATAACAAGGGGAGAGAACACCATACCACCCAAGGAAATGAGCCCGACCAAGCATAGTGAGAGAGCCTGCCCTTCCGGGTAAATCCCAGTTACCTCCTTGGGCATGACGTGCTCTGTTATGGAATACCTTGTTGGCTACTTCTGGTCAGGTGCCCTGTCTCTGCTTCCTCCCGGCTTCCCCTTCTCCTTCCTCTCCTCCCTGGCAGAGCATGAGGCTCAGAAAGTCCTTGGTCAGCCTAAACATTCTGACCAGTAACTATAAGCATTGGTGTTATCAGCTCTGTTCCCAGGCCGAAAGTCAAAAGCACAGCACTGCATCAGCTACTAAGAAGAAGAAAAAATGACTGCCACTGCTGAACCCAGGACAAGAGCTCAAACCTCGAATCCTGTGTTCAGTTTTGGGCCCCTCATTACAACAAAAAGATTGAGGTTCTGGGGCACATCCAGAGAAGTGCAACAAAGCTGATAAAGGGTCTGGAGCACAATTACAAGGAGTGGCTGAGGGAACTGGGGTTGTTTAGCCTGAAGAAAAGGAAATTCAGAGGAGACCCTATTGCTCTCTACAGGTACCTGAAAGGAGGCTATAGCGAGGTGGAGATCGGTCTCTTCTCCAAAGCAACAAGAAATAGAACAAGAGGAAATGGTCTCAAGTTGCACCAGAGGAGGTTTAGATTAGATATTAGGAAAAACTGCTTCACCAAAAGTGTTGCCAAGCATTGGAACAGGCTGCCCAGGCTAGTGGGTGTGCCCAGGCTAGTCACCATCCCTGAAGGTATTTAAAAAACATGTAGATGTGGCATTTACTTAGGGACATGAGTCCAAGTGGTGGACTTCGTGGTGTTTAGTTAACAGTTGGACTTGATGATCTGTGATTCTATGAACCCTCAAAGTGGGTGGGATGAGCTATCCTCTGGAGAGCCTCTTCACTTTGTAATTATTGAGGTACCATAGAATGCATGCATGCTGTGAGTAGATAACATGAATCTCTCAATAAATTTCCATAATCTCATTTCCAGATAGTTTACATCTACTGTGCAAAGAAGCAAAGTTGAAAAATTTATGTGTAGAATATTTGGGTACCTACATTTTTTTTGAGTTCAAGGAAAGGGTTTCTTTACTGGAGGTTCATTAACACTTTGTAAATTCCTATTTTCAATTTCTCACAAGATTGAGTATTCCAGGAACTCTTTGTTCTGTTCTTTAGGAATTTTCTTCAAAATTTCATATAAAGTTCATGTGGGAAAATGTGAAGGAGACTGTATCTATAAATAATTCCTTGATCGTGGAGCTTTAGAGGTTGCAGAGGAAGCCTGCAGTGCTGCTTATTTTTAAGGTACAATTTGTCTTCAAAGACTTAATTGTTTTAAAACATTCAGGATTTTCACCTAACTAGCTCTATGTCCTCTGCAGAGAATTGGTAATGATATCCATCTAAAGGTCTGTCCCTTCCACAATTAATTCTGTATCAATATATAAGTATTTTTTTAAATCTTCTTGAAAAGAAAGCCAAGCAAAATCAGATTTATTAATAGTCACCATTTCAGTAAACCACTGAAGAAGCAATATATTCTCATTGTATTAAACAACAAAGTACTATATAATTAAATAGGGTGGGTTTTTTATCAGCCAACAGTACTTTATAGGTAACTGAATACCACTTGGATTTTAAAAGACATGATAAAATCCTTCCAGCTAATATAATCAATTTCCTTATTAAAACTACTGCTCCTAACTTGTGTGTGTTTATTAACCTCCCATGGGTATTAAACCATGTTCATAAAATCTTAATTCCATTTCTCACATTATACAAACATAGTAATGATCCTTGGTATCCAAAGTAACTATCAAGGGGTAATAGCTAGCATACAGCATATTTTTAACTCACTGTGCTACATACACTGAAAATCCCTTTCCCTCTCAGCTAAAGGATGTAGTATGGATATTTATTCTCTCTGTCTCTCTATCTGTGTTTTTGTTTCTCCAAGGGGGGTTGTTCACTTTACTAAGGAATTTACAGTTGCTCGTGTAAAACTAATTAAAATTAAAAGAGCAAGTCTTCTGAGTGGTTTACACTTGTGATTTTTTTTCTGCACCTAATCGGTTCATATTTAATGTAATTATACAGAGAAATATATGCCCATGTTTTTGGAAGAACATCTTCCAAAATTCATCTAAAAGAACATTTTTCATGAGCTTTACTTAGCTTTGGGTTGTGACTTCTTGTACAAAACTATATAGCATTTTGCTATTAGCATAAGAAAGCACATGAGTTTCTGGTGAAAGTAACTTTCATTTGAAAGAGGTATGGAGAAGATATTAAAATCCATCCTCTGCATTTTATCTGCCAAAAACTTAGAGTCCAAAGGACTGGATGTCTGGCTCTGAGATACTGGTCATCCTCTGCTCTCCTCTATCACTGGAAGCATATTCCTCCAGAGCTTACACATCTCATGAATTTTTGCATGGTTCCTCCTTGGAAGTGTTTACTTCCTTCCCTGGATATCAAAGGCATCATTTATCTTAAAATTAGGCATCTACTTTTAAAGGATTAAATCAGGACACGTGCATCATATCCTGAACTATTCTTTTGTGTGTTATGAGTAAAGGGAAACATAGCTTACATCCGTTAAGTTGTGCACTTTCATTTTGCCTTTGCATATGAAAACCAGTGGTCTTTTAAGTTCTTTTAATAGGTATGCCTGGTGTTAAAAAAACCCAACAAATATCCTTCCCCCCCAAAAACAACCAAACCCAAAATTTGGTTAAAGATAGAGATCTTACTTTCCCCGCTTGCTAAACAAAGGCTCGATTTCACTGCATTTCCTTATTTCCTGAAGTATTTGGGACCTTATCTATATCAGTGTGATAGAATCCTACATCCTATAATACAACATATAGTACATTGTAATTTTATAATATAGCACAGGGTGTCAACAGATACTGGTTCATCATAATTGCCTTGTATATCAGTTTCAGAATGAACCAAAGTGATGTCTGTAGACATGTACCTTATTCTGTTTACTACAGCCACGACCCTGGCTTTATTACACAGCAGGAGGTCATTAAAACTCAGTTTTTAAGTAGCCTCTTTAATCCATTGGCATAGGGCAACCTGGAAACCAAAGACAATGATGAGGAGGTCGATTTGCTGGATCCTGTATGCTGGCAGCTCTGATCTTCACCATGACATAATGCCTTTACATCTTTCAGAGTTTGCCAGAGGGTATTTTATTTTATGGAGTATTAGTTTACATACTGCTCAACATGAAGTTAAATGACGTCTGCACTTTCATGTTGTTATTTTTCTCCTCACTTTTCATTTGATCTTTCACGAGTTCATTCAAAAAGTGCAAACCATGGCTATTAGTACTGAAAGAATAACATAAATCACCCTTGAAAGTTTGAAAAGGAAAACTGATACAGAAAAAACCCAACACCCTCATCAATCCCACACTTTGTTTTGATCATTGAACAGATGCAGTGCATTCAAATTAGTTCACTCAAATTGTACGTGATTTCTGATTTCCTGACTCTTTTGATGTCAGCCATTATAGTCTGTGTTTGGTTTTGAGCATTCTATTATCAAGCGTATAATGACTTTGGAGGACGTGGATACTGTGAATGAATTACATGAGAGAGTAAGTGACAGAGTTTCTGCTTTATAATTATTTTACTGTGCACATATTATGCTGCTTTAAGGGTAACTGAATAGCACTTCGGTTTCAGCAGACATAATGTCTCTAGGCAAGAGAGTTGTTTTTTTCCTACCAAAAATGCTTTCTTCTCAAGTAAAATATAATTCATTTCCTGCTTCACATTCCCAGAATAACAGAATCCAACATTATATTCAAGTGAAAAATAACATACAAAATAGTTTTCTAATTCAAGAGGTCTGAATAATACAGATTTTAGTAGGGTAAAAATTGTCTTTGTGCTTTAAAATGAGGGTCAAGCTGCTGTATTTTCACCAAGATCTTTGTAGATTTAAAAAGTGAATTTTTCCTGAAAAGAGTGTAAGTAGAAATACTAATCATTCACCTGACAATTTGAAGATGTGTAGCATCTGCAACCTGGTACACAGATCAGCTAACCCAAAAAACTGCTTTTCTTTATTTTGATTGCTTTCTCTGCAATTTTCACTAGCATTACTGAGAACAAGCTCAGTCAAGGTTAGGATTCCCCTCACAGAGTTAAACTGAGTCCACAGATTGCCAAAACGCTTTGTGCCACCATGCTGGTCCCTTTCAGAGTGAAGAACCTGTCTATGCTGCTTCTGCAGTTCTGCTACAGGCTGTTTAAAGAATTATATATAAAGAAAAAGAGGTAAGAATTGGTCTCTGGGAACTTCTGTGTGTGTCTGTAACTACAGGAGGTGTTTGAACCACAGGTGCTCACCTGATTCTGAGAGGAATCGAAATTTGAACTGAAACAAGATTTGCCATTGCTGCCCTCCTTGGCAAATATAGATTAGGTGCCAGGGATTCAGTATGTTCAAATTAGCCAGCACGAGCCTGATCTTTCAACCCTTTTGAAAGCACATAAGAATAAATATTCAAATGGCATTTGTTCTATGTATGAGTGAAAATAGAGCAAAGGATATGGCACTTCTGCTAGTCCCAAATAGTTTCATAGTAATAGCAATGAGAAAATTTCTGGATTGCTGTATCTGGTGTTTGAAAACAAATTTAAATAGCTCCTTGAATTTTAGAGCTACTGGTGTTTACATAAAAATAAAATATAAAATATGATATATAAAATATGAAATATATACTAAATCAAATCAACTACAGTGGATTGAAGGTATCAGTGCTGGGAAAGGGAAGGGAATGATTCTTCTGTAAACCTGATATACCAGGAAATATTGAAGTGTTAATTTGGATTTTTTTAAAATGTTCCATACTCAGAGTACCAAAACTAGAATAAATAAAAGCTAAAAGAAAGCAGAAAGTTTGGATTGTTCTTCCATCAGGTCTTGCTGAAGATGAAAAATAAAATGGCCCCATTTTTTGTATAGCAGCAACAGAGAACTGAATGTTCCTTCTTGAACATTTTTTTTTAAGTAGAAGGATTCATATCATACCGAAAACTTCACCAATCTGCTTTTCCTTCTGATTCTCAGACTGCAGTCAAGCAAATGAGAGAGCTGTATGTTGTTACTATAGTAATAAATGTTGCAGTGTATAAGAAGAAATTGGGCAGTCTAAGATACAAATCTTCCAGGGAAAATGGAATACAATTTCTCATAATTTGACCACCCAGTGCTTTTGTAGCTGTGGGTTCTAAGAAATGAATGTCCTTATGTCAGTGCAAATGTTTTCCTACTCATTTGTCATTTTCAAAATGAGCAGACATTTGAATCAAAGCTAAAAGTATATTCTAGATTGCTGGTAAGCAAGGAGACAGGGCTTACAGTACAATTTACATCAAAATGTTGCTAGGCATAACTCATTATATTTGTTGTTTTCTATACCAGCTAAATTTTCAAGCTTTGAATTGAATAAATTCATAATCAAATAGAAATAAATTTACAGTTTAGTTGTTCATCTATATTGCAGATACACAAATAGATTTTATGTACATTTGTACACCAATCCTTAGTAAAAAAAAATTGAAATAAATAATGATAATTTAAAACTAAAATTTAATACACTATTAGAATGGCAAGTAACTGATTAATCACAACTAAAACACAAGAGGACCTGGAGGCATCAGCAAATTCCAGTCTGCATATGAATTCAAAACTTGATGCTTTTATTGTTAAAAAAAAAAAAAAAAATCTCATTTTGGGCTACATTGCAGTATCAGCCCACCAGCAGCATAAACCCCTTTTGGTTAGAGTGTCTGGTTTTATGAGAAGTAGAACAGCTACTGAGAAAAAATGTTTAGTTACATGGATGGTGAAGGTCTCAGTCAACTGGCAGATACATTTGTGTCTATTTTAGCTGATCATCTAAAAACATCCTCTATTCAATAGGGAGATGCAGAAAAAAACCAATTAGTCTCATGCCAGAGCAGATGTCTAAATCATGCCCTCCACATCTGTGTTCCTCCCACTGACTATAAAAAAATCAAAACAGAAAACCAACCAAACAAAAAAAACCCAAACCAAACCAAACAAAAATACCCCAGAAACCAAAACAAAACAAAATAAAATAGGACCAGATGCGTTATTAATGCCTATGGTATAAATACATTTGAAATGAGCTTGATCCTTGGGACAGATGCATAGAATGATGAAAGACTGACTATTGGTAGAGATATTTAAGAATGACATGCATCTATCAAGAGTAACTTCAGGGTGTTTGACTCCACTCAGCATTTGGAGATGGACTTGATGATCTTTCCATCTCTATATGTGACTATTTGTAAAACCCTTATAAAAGTCCTTGTTTGGGATGTATACAGTTGGCAGAGGCATTAAACACAGGCAAAAGACGTCAAGCAGATATTACAAGTATCTTAATATGTATACAATACAGAGTCTGAGCTTGTCTTACATACTTTTTGCTCATCACACTTGTGAAAAGTGGATGTTTGATTCTGCATTTACTTTTGCTTTACTGTGCGGAGAATGACCTCACCAGTACATTGAAACCATTAATGTGAGAATTCACTCACTTAACTGTTTCTTTGATCCCCTTCCTGTGTTTTAGAGCAAGAGCCCAATTCTGGTTTCCACAACAGAGTTAATGCAAATCACAGAATAAAAATTTAAATTTACTTAAATGACTTTTAAAATGCTTTTGTCCTAGGTTTGTTCCACAGAGATAAATAAAGCCATGGTTTAACTCAGACTGATCTATATGTTTCAACAAATTCCCCATCCATGGCTGACATAGTGCCTGTTATATGTCAACAAGATCTTATTCGAAGACTTGAGGAGCACCTTGGGGAGTCAGCCCTCTGGACTCTTTCTCACTGCCTCCAGCTGGTAATGTCCCTGGGTCAAATATGTCTTGTCTGGCAGAAATCTTGCATTTAAATCCAAAACTGAGTGTCAAAGCAGGAAGGAGATTCATGCCATTGTCTTTCTTCTGCAGTTTCTTACAGCAAAGATAGAAAAAGTCATTCGCTAATACTTCAGCTATGGAATGTATGGACAAGAGAATGCAGGATTATACCAATTTACCAATGAAAAATAGGCCCTAGAATATTTATTAGGAATGGTATTTTCACTCTCCAGAGCCACCTTTAGGAGAAAACAGAAGTACAGAATTCATAACATCTTGCACCCTGTTTCTGGTAAAAGGGGGTATGTGTTTTGCTAAGTTGCATGCCCAAAGTAGCATATTGTGGACAAAGAAGGTGTCGGTTACATAAAGCTATTGGCAAAAAAATGTGCCTGCATGTGTGCAAAGCTAGTGAAAACATGGCACATGACTTATAAGTGGTTACATCGGTTGTGCCAGCTCTCCGAAATGACTGTTCACTTCAAGATAGTCAGCTCTGAAATTGTGCAAAGTGGGGCCTTTAGCTAGTGGTGAAAAATGTTCCTCACAACTCAGGCTCTGTGATATTAAAAAGAAAATGTTGCTTTTTCTTGTGTTTGTTGTTTTTTTTTTTTACCTCTAATGAGAGCTGGCAGATATTTTCAAACATGATGCTAGCCTAGAAGTTAAGGGATCTTCATTAATTCTGTAATCTGTCACAGACTTCTTGTATAACCTTGGTCATGGCATGACTCTTTACCCATCTTGACAGTAGAGAAAATTAAATAGATTGATAGTTATAGGAGGCTTAGAAATTGAAGTAAAAGCGTACAGATTAATTACTTAGAGAGATATCTTTTCTATTTCAGATGTGTGGGGTATTTTTGTTTTCAAAAATAAAGTAATGTCTCGGTTATCCTTATTTTATTTCCCAGTGATGGGAGAGGGAGTATCTGTTGTCAGCCTTTTGTAAGTTTTCTTTCTTGTTTGTCTGAAGAAATTTCTCAGCTTTGCTGATGACACGCTTTGGCAAAAAGTTATCTTCCTTACCCCTTCTACTTTACATATTCTATCAATCTGACTGCCTCTCAAGGCATCTTTATGCTAAAAGGATGACTAATGTGAAAGTTTCAGACAAAGCACACTCTCACCAGAACAGATAAATTATCCAGTAGCTACTGGATTCGACTGAAAAGTCAACAGCCAAACTCCTGTGATGGGCTGTTACATGAGGACTGTGTGGAATCAGTGACTGTCACTGAACTTCTTCCATTATGTCTGTAATTATGTCAGGCCTTAGGCAATAATGTATTTTCACATTAAAAACATTTTCATTTAGTGACAAAGCTACCATCTTCATACATTAGCAGTAAAAAATCATATCAGCTAACATTGCTATATGGACAATAATATCAGTAACATTATTTTTGCAGGGAATTTTAAGCTGTGCATATTAAGGAATAAAAACTTTTCATGTTTCCAATTTTAAACATGTCCTGCAATGCCTTCAGCATTGTGTTGAGTAAAAAATTTAAACATAGCTTGGGTGTACGATGGCAAACTTGCTAGGTTTACTGAAAAACTTAGCCAAGTTGGAGAACAGGAAATGAAAGAAATGAACTGATCTTTAAGATTAGTCTCCCAAAGCTGAAAATGACTATGGAGCCAGTTATAGAAAATACAATTAATCCTACCTGATCTTAGCCATTGAAAATTATGTCAGCCATGTCAATTTCCTTTGAATTCAAAGGGATAGACAGAATTCTTCAGTCAGTCCATAATAAAATAACTGTCTAAAGGGAAATAAGTCATATTTTAAAGATGTCTTTCCACTGATTAATAAGAAGCTTGATGACTAGGTTAGACTAAGTGACTAACTTTTTTGTGACTGAAATTATGGAATTTATGTAGCTATAATTATCCTTGGTACTCTTTTGGCTAGGGTTATTTGGGATCCTCTGGTGCATTTCAGCCATTAGGCTAGACACAGGACTCTACCCAACATACAGTTTGAGTACACTCACTCCACCTGAAGGCCTAGAGAATGTCATTGTCTGGTCATTTTGAAAGCATGTCATTTACCTCAAAGTCAGGTAATGTATTAGTACAGATATAGCTGATAACTACTGGCTCAGTTAATGTGAACACAGAATATACAAAACCTGTCCTTTCAGTAATGTACATCACATAATAATCTGGTGGGAAATCTTTCCCCCACTAGGAAAGATGTGCTTTTCCCTGACTTGTCACAGACAATAGTTAGTGGCCGAGATGAATGCATTTTAAAGGAGGTCCAATACTATGTCAGTCAATTTTGTGTTCCCATGTGCTCAACTTGTTGATGCAGAAGACACTGATTTTTCAGGAAGCAGACTACCTTGGCATAGCTCCAGCAATCTCATCCCTTATACTTCAAGATCTGTGTGTTGACAAAGCTTTTTCTCTACTAAGCAAGGACTGAAAATAGTAAAAAGCAGATGGTACTTTCTCGCTCTCCATTAGAAACAAACAGCAACACAGGAACATTCTGGCACTTTTCACTTTTCGCTTGAGCACTGGCATGACTGTGAAAATCTGACTGAGCCTCTTTAGCGATTTAATATGAGTAAACTTGAAATCAAACCAGATTTCAGACACGCTCACTGACCTCACTGGAAGGGAAGTTATCTAGTTAAATACACACAAACAACCCCTCTGGTTTGTTTTCTTTTCCATTTGCTTTCTAGAGATACTATGTTGATTTTATTGCAAGAGCATATAAGAGTAGATCCAAAGTTTAATTAAGGGGAGGTCTCCTTCACTTTAAACATGTCTTTTTCAGCAGGTGCAGCATGGCTCAGTTCACATTCTGCTTCCCCTCCACATAGCTCCCTCCTGGGTAGTGTATACAAGGAGTTCAAGGCAATACACCAGTGCCCTGAGCAATCCCATTTCCCATCATAGGGCTGTACTTCAATTCTTGCTCCAGCACAACATGAAGTCTCTGCAAGTCTATTCCCTGCCAAGAAACCAGAAGCAGGTAAAATCTTCACCACTAACAGCTTCATGGCTGAAATGAATCATAGAATCACAGAATGGTTTGGACTGGAAAAGACCTTATGGTCATCTAGTTCCAACCCCTCTGCTATGGGCAGGGCCACCTTCCACTAGATCAGGTTGCTCAAGGCCTCATATACAGCTGTCTTGTAAAGGTGAAGAATAAAACCTATCCTTTCGTCATTTTAATAGAAACTAAACCAGTTTTTATTTCTAATAAAACAGGTTTTGTGTATTACAAATATTGCCCATCAATCCTCCAAATGTCATCTTTTTTTTTTTTTTTTTTTTTTGCATTTAATGCCCCCCAGATATCGTCATTTCTCTTTTATTTGTTTGACAGGATTATTTCTGGCTTTTATGAGACAGTTTTATGAGACATGACCAGAATTATGGAGTAGTTCTGAAAAATGCTACCTTATCCCTGATATGCTGTAATTAGATGACAACAAATGTAGCCTTTGATGTGTGTTAGCTAGCTTGTGAAGAAAAAAACAATAACCTATTTATAAAGGCTTTTATATTCTTTTCCTAAAGCAAAACTAATATATAGCTTGAAACCTTGTGATTTATTTCAGTAGGCTTTAGACCAACACAGAAAATCCTCAAAAATATTGACCAGTTAACAGACCGGGATATTGTGTACTTCCACTAACTCATTTTCACTAACTCAATGTATTTAAATTTATACACCAACAAACTAAAGGTAAACCAAGCCTTGCCTAGCTGAGACTTATATGTGTAAGTCTTGCAAACAATGAGTTACCAGCTCAGGATTTAGCCTTCACTGGGGAAATGTAGTTAAAAATGTGGTGGTGTTCTCTTCATGGACAAGAGCTGGAAATACAGGTTACTTTAAAAATTCAAAATTACCTACAGTGACTTTTTTTTTTTTTCCTGACTTTGTTAAAAAGAAGCAATGGTAGAAGATATCCCATGCAATTCTCCGGGCTTGGGGTAAAGTGGCTGGAAAGCTGTTTGGCAGAAAAGAACCTGGGGATGCTGACTGACAGAGCTGAACCTGAGCTGGCGTGTGCCCAGGCAGCCAAGGCAGCCAATGGCATCCTGGCCTGTGTAAGAAATAGTGTGTCCAGCAGGACCAGGGCAGTGATTGTCCCCTGCACTTGCCACTGGTGAGGCTACATCCCAAATCCTGTGCTCAGTTCTGGGCCCCTCAGTACAAGAGAGACATTGAGGTGCCGGAGTCGGTCCAGAGAAAGACAACAAAGCTGGTGATAAGCCAGCTTCAAACCTAATTAATTCTATGGTTCTATGATTCTGTGACACCTGTTTATAGTAAGACAAGAGGCTACACACAGTTTTAGAGCAAAACTAAAAATAATTAACACCCCCCCTCCAACAAACCCAAACCCCAAAAATGTGGGTTTTTTTATAAATTAAATCTTTCTGGCTTGGGAGAATTGCACAGGGTGGGAGAGGGTGTGTGTGTCGGGGAGGGAACAAACCAAACAAAAACCCCACAAAAAACCAACCAACCAACCAAAAAACCCCAACCAAAACCAAACCAACCAAACAAAAAACAACCAACCAACCAACCAACCAACCAACCAAGCACAAAACACCCAAACCAGAAACCAATTTGCTTAAGCATGGTCACCTAGAACCAGCTACCCAGGAACGTGCCCAAACAGCTTTTGACTGTCTTGAAGAGCAAGACTTCACAACCTCCTTGGGCAACCTGTGCCAGTGCTCTGTCACCTTCAGGTTGAAGTGTTTCCCGAGGGTCAGATGGAAACTCCTGTGTCTCAGCTTGTGCATTTTGCCTCTGTTCCTGTCACTTGTCACCAATGAAGAGGGCCTGCATTCACCCTCTGTGTGCCGTCCCTTTAGGTATTATATGCTTTAAGAAATCCACCCCCTGAGCCTTCTCTTCTCTTGGCTGAACAGTCTCAGCTCTCACTCTTTCCTCACAGGAGATACTCCAGCCTTTCATCACCTTTGTGACCCTCCATTGGACTCTGTCCACTATGTTCATGTGTCTCCTAGTGTCAGCAGCCCAGAAGTGTACAGAAGACTCCAGAGTTGACCTCATTAGTGCTGAGAAGAGGGGAAGGATCACATTCCTTAATCTGCTGGCAATGTTTTACCTAATGTAGCCCAGAATAACTTTTATCTTCTTTACTGCAAGGGCACACTGCTGGCTCAGTTCAGCTTGTTGCTCAGATACTGAAGGAACAAGGCACTGCAGCAACTGGTCTGTTCCTTCAATGTTGATTTCTCATCAATAGCTGGAAACAGTTTCCTTTTGGAGTAAGAATTTCCAAAGCAGAGGGACAAATGAATATTCAGCAAATAATCCTTAGCTGCCAATCACATTCTAAACCCTTAGGATGGATAGTTGATTTAACTATACATGTCAGTATCTGAGTTATTCAACACCAGCTCCCTTTGCAGACCTCATCAACAGAGTCACTGAAATTTACGGCCTGATTCATTTCATGTGAAGGCAGATATTTAAATATGCTAGATGAATCATAAGTTAAGGTACATATTTCTATGCAAGACAGTCTAGACTCAGTGGCAGATCCATAAAGCTATGGAAAGTTGAGTCTACCATATACACAGAAGGCTTAATTCATTTAGAAGGTGGTATAAGTATTCAGGCCTTCATTAAGAGCTAGTAATTTTGTCCTAATGCTAACTGATCAAGCTATATACCTCATCTTCTTGATTTTTCTTGATGAAAGCTATTCATAACAAATGATTCTCTTTTTGACTGTTTTGATTAAATCAAAGATTCTGCAGAATAAAACTGACACCACCAACAGCACCACCCTAACCTCCCCAGATAAAATAAAACCTGCTTGAATGTAGTATGGAACTGTCTGAGTTTGAGTTTGAACCTTTCTATTCTTCAGTTTGAACCATCCTATGTTTAGTACTGCCACTGTTTCAGGTAAGAAAATGAAACCTACTATCTCTGCATATTTAAGACAGTCAGATTCTGGTTTTGATTTTGCTCCTGATATTTTTTTCTCATGGAAGAATAAGGAGCAGGAGAACAGGAAAAACTGTTATGAATCCACGTTTTAATAGTGTCTCATATTTAAAACAAGCAAACAAAAAAATATTGCTTTCAACTCTGTGTACCTAATTCTATCCTTCCTCTAAGGGCACTTATACTTCAAAACCTATATCCATTTCTCCAGTAAAGGCATATATTTATTCTCAATGTGTCCTTATCTATTTTCATGCTTTGTGACATATGAAAACAATTTACTTCTTTTCTCCTAAATGCTAACACATCCTTCCCATCCTAGAAGTGGTATAAGAAAAAGAGTTAGGCCATCACTCCAGTATTACAAATTATATTATACAAATTTATATAAATTTTAACCATAAGTGAATTTGTTGCATCTGAAAACAGAACAACCAATAGCCATGACTGCTGCTGGATGAAATCTCTGGCAGTGCTGTTCTTTCCTTGCACAGCTCAGCCTGTCAGATCTCTTCCATGGGAACTGGCATTTGAATTCTGTAGGTAGACACTGAACTTTTGTTATCTCTCTTTGGCTTCCTCTCTGCCTCTGAAAATAAAAGAGGGATTTCATGTCACTATTACTACCAGGTGGGAAGTAGGAAGTTATGCGGAACTTAATATATTTCACGAAACACTCGTTGACTGACACTATTTTGCAAATAAGTGCATTTTTATACAGTGGAATTAAAATTGCTTTTGGTTATGGTCAGTTGTTTTACATTTGTTATTTGTCCAAGTAGGTTTAGAAACATAGACAATTTATATCTTTTGTCCTGCTATTGTTACCTTCTCTGAAAGCTTATACTGTTCTTGGGAACAAAGCAAAAAAGTTTTCCTGTTTTGCAGATGTGAATAGTTCCAATAAATAAGCCTACTTTTTTTTGTTTGGCTTTAAGCTCATGTACAGCAACAGTAGTCAGGATGAGCAGCTTGTAAAAGCTGAGATCAAAATAAACAGAAACAAAGAGGAATTTCAAGAAAACAAATGGAATTTTAGAGAGTAAAACCATAATGTTGAAAACTTCAATATGACAAAAGAAAGAAAGAACAGCATTTAAAAGACTGCCTTGGTGAAATATCTGAAGCATAGGCAGTCAACAGCAATGCCCTTGTCATTGTGCAGATTGACAAAAGTGATGGTTCACCATCTGGTGACCAAAAATTAATGGGAAATAAGACTTGTGTGTTCCAGAGCTAATGCTTGCAATACACTGCCACAGAGCGTCATCTGGTCCCTTGCTGCTGCTAGCAGGATATGCATTAACTATCTAGAACAGACTTACACTGAATAATAAAACATCCAATTTTGTGCAGGCAAGAGGCTCCTTATCAAAACAAATTTTGTGCCACCAGAAAAAAATAGGTAGTAGCAATGCTGCATGACATCCTGTCAACAGCAGCATTAGACATAATGACCTGAAGGTTTTTTCATGCAGCACTGATACTCTGTGACTGGGTAGATTCCTAATAATTATTGCTAGTTGGAAGTAATTGAGCAAAGAAAATTAGCTTCTATTCCTGCATCATCTAACTCACAGTACCAGATCCAGTTTTATTCAGCATCTATACATGTTTGACTTTGTGTTTTTAGCACATTGATTATGGAATAATTTTAGCCAATACTGAAAGAAGGACTTGATCCAAAACCCACTGCAGTAATTATGTGGATTTCTGTCAGTTTTAGGTCAATATTTTCATAAGTGCAGTAAACTGTTTTAGTAGTATGAAGTGAGGAAGAATTTTTGAATAGCGGTAAATACTTAAAAATATTCTTCAAAACAATAAAAGAGCAACAACAACAAAATACATGTTTTCAAGCACAGTATTCATATTACTTTTATCATAGAGTCATTAGGGATCATTTAGATTGCAAACATATCCAGACAGATTTTCAAATGGTGGTTAAAATCAGAGGTGATTGATACATAAAATCTGTGCTGATAATGTACTGATGTCACAAAGTTGAAGTTGAACTCAATGACTTCAAAACGTCTGACAATAAGGAAATTTTATGTTATTGCCATAAAGTGTCACAACAATATTGATGAGCCCCTGCGACCTAGGGCTTTGTGATCTAGGTTTTTCTAACCCCAAAAAGGATCCAGACTCTAAAATATCTGGTGGTTATAACTTAGCAAATATACCCCTTGCAAGTAGATGAGGGAAGGAAAAAAAGTATATTAAAGACCAGTTTCTGGACAGAAAGTAAATAAAATAAGTATGCAGGTAAAAGGAGACTTCAGTGAGCATATAAGATATATCAGGATGTATATAGGATGAACAGCCATTTAGTAGCTGAACAGCCTCTTTAACATTGTATCTACAAAGAAACCATGACATTTCTAACTAAAAAGAAAAATTTTAAAAAATGCATAGCAATTTTAGCAGAAAACAATGGATCTGACACCACCTAATTCTGTTCTGAAAGCTCCAGAATCACTTAACTCCAAGGACAGAGTTATTAGTGAAAAGACTAAGAATTCTATTAGAACGCTTTTGGGGTTGAAACATCAGGCAAGATTTCCTTGGAAAGCAGAGAACCCAGATAGGATCTGATTAATCTGACTACATTGACATCTAATATAGAGCTATCTAGACTGTAGAGCTCAGGAACCTACATGATTGCACTGCAATGATGTGAGTATAACCATCATAAAAGGGTAAAGAAAGAGTGAAAGATATTGAAAGTGCCTAGGTAAATTAGGGAACAGAAAGACAGAAATTAGAAGACAGAAAAAGTTATCAAACTTAGGGAGGGAAAACTTGAAAAAATTGAATAAAAAGTTCCTGAGGAGCAATGGAACAGATGGGTAACAGGTCAAGAGAGAGAGAAAAATATGCATTTCTGATTTTTGGTCAGATAAACATGAGAGGTGGTGGTGAGAGTGGTGTGAGAAGTGAACATGGAAGAAAAAAGAGGTGAGAAGCTAAAATAGAATAATGGGAGAGGAACTCCAGGGGGCAGCTGCAGACAACGAAAGGGAGACACAATAGTAGCTGGAAATGAAATTAGATACTATGGGGGTTTTCTCTAATTACTTTTTACTTAAAAAATAATTTAATAGAAGAGAAAATTCTTGCACTTTTGAAGAGAAAACAAGGTACAGCTTTAAGTCAAAGCTGGGATCGTAGAATAAACACAAAGAATTTCCAGTAGGAAGACCATGAATGACCAGTTTAGGTTTTTGGATGGAAAAAAAAAAAAGAAGGAAGGAAAAGTTCTGATGAGAGGGTGGTTAGAAAGTGTGAGGTGAAAAATTAAAAACTTGTAGAAAAATATGAAAGCAGGGAAAAGGACGGGTTAAGCCACATGAGTAAAACCTATGTGAAATCAGTTAAATGAAAAATTCTCTATATTTTCTCATTTTTATTTTTTTTTTCTTTTATTTGGAATAAGTTCGTAATTTCTGTAATTATCCTAGTCATACTGAATGAAATTTTCTAGATCCTGACAAATGCACTGACAAGGAGATTTTATATTAATCAATTGACATCTATTGAAGATTTTGTCATCTATGAAATCACCCAACCTCCCACTGTGTGTGGTGCTGGAAATACACTGAGCACTGGACAGCGCATTATCTTGAGGATTTCAGGTAAGAAATAATGTAAATATATCTTATAGACAGTCATATACGCTCTGCTAAGAATAAGAGAGGAAAGAAAACAAAAAAGAGTAGTTATTTTTAAAATAACTTGTTCTTCTTCAACACCTTCCATTTTATATCCTCTGAAGGTATTAAACTATGAGATGTAACAACAATGCTCTAAACCAGAGAAATGGAATTCTCAAGTTGTAGGCATACAGCCATTTCAATCCAGCACAAGCCAGTGCTCTGCATGGAGCTTTTATGCTATACAAGCATTCACATGGTTGCACAAAGAAACAGATTAGAGATTTTATCAGCTGGAAGCCGATTAACTTTATGTGCTTCTTTCAGCTGGACCAATTCCTCTATCTGGCTGCAGAAACACAAGTCCTGGTGAAGTGGAAGTGGTCATGAACAGCTTTCTCCTATCAGGCTACTAACTTAAGCCAAATGATGACTAAATTTGAGGCAAACATGGGATTTGAGCTTGTTAGGCTGGAATTTATGTAGTATCAAGGGAGCTGTTATATGTGTGGAGATGGAAGACAGAAAAACTTCTGGGAGTCTGTATTCTCTTAAATACCACAAAAGCCCTTATATACTTTGCTTTTTCCATGGAGAGTGAGAAAACCTTTGCTTTACTCTTCTTTTGCGTCAGGTTCTTATTAAAATGTTTTTTGGTTTATTTTGCTTTACTACACTTAGTAATGTTTGTCTTTTCAGATTTTTGCTTCCCCTTTCTGTTTAATCTGCAAATGCAATTGAAAAACAAAACGAAACAAACCAAACCAAAACAACAAAAATCCCCCCCAAAATCCCAAATACAAATTAACAAAAAGTTTTAAAGTTAAAACAGATAAGTCTGTTTTGATTTCAATCCTTGAATAAAGAGATACTGTAATGAAGAATTAATAAAACAATATGTCCAGGCTGAAAAAAAAACCCAACAAAAACAATCACTGAACTTAAAAATTGGTTCAAATATTGGCATTCATCACTATTATGTCACAACAAACTGGAGCCAAAACAAGCAGAACTGAACTGGAACATGCTGTTTAGGTCTTTTTCCTCCATTTCTCCAACAGGAAACACATAAGAATTGTTTTGTAGGTGAGTGGTACATGAGAAATAATGAATGAAGATATGCAGAG
The DNA here is from genome assembly GCA_034783455.1 of Micropsitta finschii. Classification (NCBI taxonomy): domain Eukaryota; kingdom Metazoa; phylum Chordata; class Aves; order Psittaciformes; family Psittacidae; genus Micropsitta; species Micropsitta finschii. The sequence goes on from JAVHNF010050980.1 coordinate 17,756, forward strand.
CTTCAAAAGCACTGAAGAAGCATCTTCACTTCTGAGTAAGTTAACATCAAGAATTTTTTACTTAAAGGTGATTTCAAGTGGAGTAGATGTATGAAAAGAATTCTGTGTGGATTTCATGATGATTTTTAATGCATTCACAGAATCACAGAATCACAGAATCCCAAGGGTTGGAAGGGACCTCAAAAGATCATCTAGTCCAACCCCCC
>JAVHNF010050993.1:0-18937 GCA_034783455.1 Micropsitta finschii
CTACCCTCCCTGGAGCAGTCATGCATACTTCCCTCAAACTCATTTTAGCAACCCCCTTCTTTTTATCTTATCACACAGCCAGCTACAAACCTTTGTCTGGTGCACTTCAGAGACCTTGAAGCAAACAGGACCCTGCGTGTAACACGGGGCCACTCAAGCAAAAGCAAAGCTTGGAACCTAGTCTGCAGCGACCAAGGGTGAGGTTTCAGAAGCTAAAAGCATCTGAAGTGTAAAGGGACAGACATTTCCAGAAGCAACAAGAAACCTGGAGGCCAGATTAACATATGGCACGGCAGCTTCTCTGGAATGGACCAAAAAGGGACCATCACTCATCACTGGAGATTTCCAGTTCTTCCTGATCTTTTCCTCCCTGACCCACTTTTCCCATTTCCCCACACCTGCGTGCTTCAAAAGCAGCAATGCACACTGCAGTGCTAATGGTCCTTTCTTTTCCCATTACCCCACCGTACTCAAGAGCCTTGCCTTGAGATGCAACCCAGTTCATTGATTTCTCTTTTCCCTTGCTACTCTTGTTGGATTATCAGCTCCTTTTTCTGACAACTCCTGGATGCCCCAAGAATCCCAACACAGACAAAATACTCTTGCCTCTGAGGAGAAATTAAGCCTTACCTGAAGAAACAACCACTCAGTGTGTTCCACTTAGCACAGAGATTAAGAGGCCCCTGCTAATAGTCCACTTGCTAGAAGAGAGTATGTGTGTGCTACCTCCCTGCCACTATACTGCCTTGCTCACCTTCACAGCACTTCTGGGGCTGCAAAGAAATTGCACAGCTTCTAAAGAAGCCTTCCATTTCATACCATGCAAAACACAAACGTGTGTTTTTCTTCCTCTCCTTCCCCCTGCATACCCTTTCTCAGTGGTTTTGGGGACAAGTGATAATCCAAGTGAGGAGATGCTGCTGATAAGTGGGAAGTTATTCTCTCAGCACTTTCCTTTATAAGCATTTTCTCACTCCATTCACAACAGACAAGAGTGGATTTTAAGGATGATGTGCCCAGTGGCTTCAGACATCAGTGACTGGATAGATGAATCCTCTCAGCTCCAAGCTGTGGATTTGATCCTGCCCATTTAACTCATCTGTCTAGGTATGATGCGCTCAACTCACCACCACAGTCACTGACCAGTTAAACTCTGAATGACCAGTGATCCAGAAACAGGCTCTTATGCAAAAGCCACCACGCACAGCCCCCTCTTACATGCTGCCTCTCATGGGAAGCCTTCAGAGTGACAAGAGAATGAAAACTGTTGCCTAGTCTTGTGGAGGATGCCAATGAAAAAGAAAGTCTTTCTATAGGAAAAGTCTCTCTTAGCATTCTTGGGATACAGTAGCGCAACACTGAGTGGACCATTAAAGTTACTGTCCAAATGCATTCAGTTACAGCCCTGATGAATACCTTGCATTCTTTAGTTATCACTTGATAACTGTTTCCTGGTTTTTTCCATCTGCTAACTGAAAACACTTTCTCCCCCTCTGTCCCCATTCACAGCTCTCTACATGTGCAATGTAATAAAGCGCAAGAAAGATAAAGCTGCAACAAGCATCCAGCAAATTCATCCAGCAAATCCAGCAACCTGCTCACAAGGACAGCTCAAGCTCTGAACCTTGAGCCCCAGCAAAGTTATAGCCTCTTGCTCACAAAGTCGCCTGTCTGTAAAGGATCCCAACCAGAAATGATGCAGAAGCATCACGAGAGGGGGAAGAACACCAAAGACAACCACATTTAGAGACTATTTGCCAAAACTCCATCTCTGGCATACCCCTGCAATTTGGTTTCAGCCAAACCTCCAAGTTCTATTATAAATTACCACTTTACCATTGCAATGACTTCAGGACTCCATTGTCTCCTTTGGGGAAATGAGAGCCACAAACTATAATGCATTTTTCAGGTCTAAAGTGGACTAATCATTATTAATAGGGGTAGTTACCTCCTCCTCTGCTTATATGTCCTTAACAGCAGATAAAATGCTTGTTAAATAGTTTCCCATTTATTATCTATTGATTGCTTTCTTCCAAAACATACTATATCAGGGCTATCACTATGTAGGACTCATTACCTAGAAGGTTTTGGTCATTGACAAATCTGGAAGACCCTGAACTGCCTTCAACAAAGGTTTGTAATGTAGCTTTTGTCTGCACTTTTCTGTATTTGCTTCTTACTCTTCTCCCCCCTACAAGCTTCCAAATAAAAACTAATTTCATGGCATACTGCAAACAAAGCATGCCCTAGAAAGGCCTCAATTGAAATTATGGATGATGCTCTTAAACAGCATCTTCATGGCTGCTTTTAACAGACTGATTCCTCAGCATCTGGCTGGGAGCAGAACAGTGCTCTGAAAGGGAGAGAAATCACAGACCAGATGCCCCAGCACTGGGGCTCTCCATTAGTCTAAGCTTTCCCAAGAATAACTGTCTACTCCTCCCCCTGAAATCCTCATATCTTACTCTCAGACACAACCGACACTTGCACCGGATAGGTGAGGGCAGAGGGATGCTCACTGAGATGCAGACAGATCCATCAGAAAGAAAAACACTGATCCCTGAGAAACAGGAGATCTGGACAAATTCTTGTGTTCAGCCCTCCTCTACTTCTCACCGTTAATGACTCAAAGCCGGCTCAAGGAGGTAAGGACAGTTCCTCCACAAGGTCTGTCTGAAGGAGAGGGACACGTTGCCACTGTGTTGGGCAGTCATATATAGAGAAAGGTCACCTGAGGGCTGCCAGCAAAAGAGCACATTGGGACCATGAGCCCCAAGCTGCATCAATGGCTGAATGCAGCCATGATGCCTGTGTGCTATGTGACAAATCTCAGCACGCTTTGTGTGTGTCATCCAAGACAAAGGCAGGATGACTATGCAGGCAGGTCAAAATTGAGCAGGAAAACAAGGTGAGTGGCACCCTTCTTTCTTTCCAGGTTAGAGTATCATAGAGGCTATGTACTTGCAAAGAGAGCGGGGTACACCAGCAGAACACGTTGCCCTGCTACAGAGCAAAAAGCCAGCAAGGTGCCCATTACTAACTTCCAGAAACAGCAAATAACCAATAGTACATCAGTGCTTTCCCTTTCCATTTGTCAGGCTTCTTCTGTCTAAAACATAACCCCCACCCCAATCTCTCATGGAAATGTTTACTAGGGCCTATTTCATTATATTCTGGTTTGTGGCCCCAAGAAAGCCTTTCATTCTTTATACTAAGAATACCTTATACTTTAGAATCCTTTATACCTTTCATTGTATATACTAAGCTGACACTGGGTCTCTCCTTCCTCCCACCAGCCTACAATGGCTGATAGCTCCTAGACTACCTTGCAGCAGGAGGTACCCACAATTTTCCAAGCGCTGTCTGTCAAAAGCACTCAGATGAAAGGCCAAAGCAGCGAGTTCCCTCAGCTCCAGTGGAGAAACAGCTGCCTATTACACCATTCATGCCATGAGCTGAGATTTGTTTACTGCCTGGCCAGAGACAAGCAAATGGCTGGTACCAAAAGATGCGCTGTGGTGCTCCAGTACAGAGCCCAGGTAATTCAGCAGTGATGTTCATGCCTTGTTCCAGCAGGGAGAGACGAGGCAAAGGTAACAGCTCCAGAGAACATGCTGAAAGCTAATCTGAATTCATAACAATAAATGAGCTAGAAGGTGTTTTCCCCCATTCACCTACAGCACGAACTTCCACTACTAAAAGCAGATAGAAGTAATTTGAGTCCCAGGAGATTGGTGATAGTTCTGTGACACAGGATTTCTGCATCTCAAGTCAAACCCCACATGATCTTTAACTTCTGCAGAGCTACCAGAGCCTAAGAACCATACTAGAAGACAAGTCTAAGATGATCTTGAAATCTGCAGGAAAACCCTTCAAAAAATGAAAACATACAATAGTGTTTTCTGTCACCTGGGGGTGTGTGAAACGCAGCCGTTACAGAGATGAAGTTACTATATAGTAACTAAAACAGGAATAAATTCTGGGCCTGATGCAGGTGAGAAATCACTAAGAATATTTCCACTAAAGCAGCCAAACCAGTCTCTTAACTCCTTACTGGAAAGGTGCTTTAAGACAAATCTCTTGCTCTAAGACAATAGAAAACAAGAAGATATGCCCTCTGATGCTATTAACTGCTGCTCACTTGTATTTTCAGTTAGTTTCTAACATCTAGTACCCCACAAATTGAAGATCATTTTGAATCCTAAACATTATCATTTAGCATTGCGTTTATCACTTCTTTCCCATCCTGGCCCCTGACTGTTTAATTAGCAGACCTATAGGAAGAACCAGTTACTTAAAGGCACTTGAGCATGCAATTCCTTTATGTCCCTGTTGAGATCAGAGGACCACAGCGCCTCTGCAAATCTGGCCTCAAACCTTATATTTCAGAGACAGAAAACAGAAGTTACCTACCAAGGAAATTGCTGTAGCATCCAAGAACTCCCAGCAAACTGGGTCCTTGCTATCCAGACAAATAACCTTAGACTAAAGAACAGGATGAGGCAATTAGAGTCATGAAGCTCACTGAAATGAGCAGCATTATGGTGAAGGTATATTTAGGCTTTGGAGGGGCAGAGCATGAAAAGGATTGGATTATTAATTCCCAGTTTTCTTTCATCCTAAGCATTGAAAGAAGTTTCATGGTGGAAGCACATGTAATAAAGATCTTAGTGAAAGAAAAGCAGTGAATGAAAGCATTGTACATCCATCCTGTCTAGTCTGGATTCTTGGGCTCTCAAGATGCTTTTTGTTTTCTGCAGGTTCCAGCTCAGAGCAAATCCTACAACAGGTATGGTGAGAGGCAATCTGGCCCTAACACATGGAAACACAAGTGTCCTGCCCTAGCCATGCAACTGCTCCCAAGTCCCCTGTGTGTGCTCAGCCACCCCATTGAGTCAGGGACCAGCTCAAGACAAAAACAAGATGAGAAGGCTACTAAGAATAATGGCAAATATCAAACCTTTCTGTAAACCCTAGGAACTAAACAGCATTACACAGAGGTGCTTTCAGTTCACGGATCCATAAGGTTTTGCTTTTCTTCTGTTTTGAATTTATACTTACCAGTATAACTTGTGGCAATCTGGAGGGAAGAAGACTTCTCAAGGATATTTTGCAACTTCCACTTAAGCTCAGTCTGTCTTCATATTCACTGTCATCTAAACTGTGAATATATTACATTCCCCACCCCATCTTTCCAATTTTGTCATCTACCATCAGTGTGCCTATGTGCAATGCTGTCTAGATGGGAGCCTGGGATCTTTGTTTCTGATTCAGGAGCTTCACCTTGTTGTTATAATACAATACATAACAACCATTACTGGGTTGGATAGCAAAGTTAATATTTCATTTTCTGTGGTTTATGTCCTGATGCTTTCCTACTAACATCAGAGGTAATTCTCACACATTTCCCTGGGAAATGTAATGGGGTGGAAAGACATTCCCTAGCTCCGCAATAACTATTCTAGCTGAGACACAGATGGAACAGGGACTTGCAGAAATGCATTGGTGGTGTCTATTCTAGACAGGCTTTCAGCAGTTTATACAAGATTCTAATACATTTGTCAGGGAGACAACATCAGACATTTTCTCTTTTTGCTTTTGTTTGTTCATAACACAAATGAGAGGAAAGGAATGGATGCATTTACTGCGGTACAATCTTTAAGTTACTGGCGTGGAAAATTGCATTGATACTTCCCTGAGTAAAATGATCAACTTTATTGAACAGCACCAAAAGCTGAACATTTGCATGAGGCTCTTGGAAATCTTCATCTTTTCAGTACGACAAGTAAAACAGGAAGTGGAGCAATTTCATCTGGATGTTCTCCGAAAACTTAAGAACACCATTTGAGACTGATTTATTCTGGGGGCAGAGGAAAACATATTGATTAGGGGCTACACAGAAGTAAGATGTACAATTGAAGACAGATAGAGCTGAACATGCCTTGAAGGGGGAATTTGATGGTTTATCAGTCTGAAGTATATAGTTTGGTCCTTCCAGCTCCAAGTTGCCAGGTTGAATCTGTTGCCTTTATTAAAATACTAACATTAACAGACTACCTTTGCCCTTAAGTTTTAGATTTCATATGAAGATTCCCAAATCACTCCAGGTCAACACTTCCTCCTGTAGTACAGGTAGACCACCCTTAGCCCCACAGTTCTCACCCATGTAATCCCGTCTCAACAAACCATGTGTCTCACCAAGGCCTAAGCCCAAAAGCTCCTTTCCCTTCTGTGAACATCACAGTCTCAAAGGCATTTCTTCTACGGATGCATGCATGCAAGCCTATCCACACTTCAAGAACGGTCTTGCTGTTGGGCACCTCAAGTTTGGCACACTCATTTGCAGAAGCCCGGGGACCATATGAACCTCACGCTGCCCCCATTGCCTCTCATCTGTCTGGAGCACTGTGGGCTGAAATAAGTCCTTTTCATGTGAAGAAAAAAGCAAGAGCAGGCAGCAAGCTACAGCGCTCTCTGGACTTTCATTATGCTTCAAAGGAAGAGCTGCCTGCAACGGCTGTGGGCAGCGTGGCTGGCATCCTGAGCAAGCCTCTACCACCACTTGAAAGGAAGCTCAGCCAAAGGTGGGAGATGACACAAATAATCCAGGGGTCACAGTTTGAACGGATCAGCTGAAGTTTGTAGCCCAAGCTCTCTTCCCCCAAGCAGAAGCAGCTAAAGCAGACACTCTAACACAAAAGCTATGGTCCGTTTGAGCTTAATAGACTTGGTGCCATTTCCCACTCCTTCTCCATCCCTGCTTCTCACTCCACGCCCCTGCCTTGCTCAAATTGATTTAATTATTCATCAAGTGGAGCTCTACTACTGTAGTTAATCTCTCGCATTCTTTTCTTCCCAGTTTAGGTGAGTGACAAAGCCACAGTGATGTTGATTAAAGTATTGATCAGCCTGCAGCATTCACCATCTCAAACTGGAATAGTCAGTGCTAGTCAGTCCCTATTATACCGCAGGGCATCCAAGCTGCAGATATGCTTTGGTCTGCCTGACAGCATTGCTCTACCTGCAAGAACAGAGGCACGACTCCACTCGCTGCTAAGGCACATGCAGCAGACTCTTGCAGCCCGGCTTTGACATCTTTCACATCAGCACATGAGAGGATAAGCCAAGCAACCTTTCCCTGTATCCTCTCCACACTGCATGGCCAGACACATCACATAGCTCTGCTGTCCCAGGGCCTGGGATGCTCTCTGTGCAAGTCAGCATGAACAGACTTGTGCAAAATAGAGGCCAGCCTCTTTGCAAATCTAGCTTTTGGTTCAGACTCTGTAAGGAGGGGACATAACATGATCAAGTTTGGGCAGAACTTGCCTTGAAGATTTAAAGAGGTATGCCAGAAGAGAAAGCAAGAGAGGGATGCACTCAGCCCTAGCTTAAAGGCAACAACAGCTAAGCTCTAAAACAGCCCAACGACCAAATAAAACCAAGACCCATTTGCAGCAGGAACTGGTTTTACCAACCTCTCCTCTTTCCTCCATCAGCTGTGACCCCTATAGTCCCTCTTCCCCCACTGCCTCCCTGATGTAACATAGCTTTTTACAGCCACATATGGCTGTGACTAATGAAGCCACTGGTTCCACATTCATTAAGGGATTTTTGGTTTGCCATTCCTGGACTCTGCAGCCTTGGCACTTGTGATGTCTGACATGAGAGGAAGGGATTGGGCTCTGAAGCTAGCAAGCGTTGGGAGAAGCTGCGGAGGAAAGGACACTGCATTGTACCATTAGAGGACAGCAACTTACGATCATAATTTAGCTTTAAGCAGCAGGAGAAAGAATTTCTCAGGCAGCTGGTTTTGATACCAAGGATTTTGACAACGATGTCTTCTGCCCTTCTGTGCTGCCTTTGTGCCTGTTCTGCTAAGGAGAATTTAAAGATGAGCTATAAAACAGGGAGAAAAAGGAGGGGAAATAAGTATTATGTGTTGGCCTAAAAAGCTCCAGTATCAGTGATAAGGGCAGGCTGAGAGCCTGCTTCCCACCTGAGGGATGGCCTGTATTGATACCAGTGAATACTTTTCAGACAATATCTCAACAAGGCACTTGTTGAGCATCTTGGATTCGAATGCAGAGGGCAGCAAAGGGGTGGAAGCTGTAACACCTCCAGCTGTGAGAAGACAATTCTAGCCTTCTGCTGCCCTGAAAAGCTTTGACTCTCAGCAGCCTTCCTGATCCTCAGCAGCCTTCCTGATCCTCAGCAGCCTTCCTGATCCTCAGCAGCCTTCCTGATCCTCAGCAGCCACAAGCCCAGAACTGAGCACCTGTGTCTATCCCACATCCCCAGGCCTTTTGGTCAGCGTGATGAGGTGTGTTCAGCACCAGAAGCCAGGAGAACCCACAAGTCCTGGCTCCCACTCTCCAGTTCCTCCCAGCTTGCTCTTAACACTTGTCTAAAAGGAATATCTCCATTTTGTCAGATAGAAGAGCAGGAGCCCCTTTCCTCATATTTGCTTCTAATGCACAGCAAAACATGTTCCCATAGAACCTGACCCTAAGGGGTAATTAACAATTGCAACACCTAATGAGAGGCAGAGGCTCATGGTACCCCTCCTTCCAGAGAGGCTCCTATCATCTGAGAGCATAACTGGTTCCCTCTTGACAATACAAAAGGAGGGTTTCCTCAATGAGATCAGCTGGGCTGAACACGAAACATGTGAATGCTTCACTTTGCAGCTTTCAAATCTGGAGCCACAGGGCTCTTCGGAGACGTATTCCTCCTGGTACCATGAGATATCTATCAGCTTTCAGACGATACCACAGGAGACAAGAACGCACGAACCTGCAGAGGCTTCTGCATGGCAAATCCCCTCCTTTGCTGTATATATTCTTGTCTTTAAAGTGATTTCAATATACTGCATTAAAAATTGTCATCAAGTACAGGAAAGCCCTCAAACCTGGGGGCACAGTGAATTCAGAGCATCAGTGACAATTTGGTACTTCTCCAGTCTCTCATCTCAGGCTGTGTTGCCTGCAGGGTTGAGATCAGGTCTCTGTTGCACATACATATTTTCATCTAATCACTGCTGAAAAACAGCAAGGCTTTTTACACACTTTAATGAAACAACTCGGTGTGTGGCTGGCCAACAGGGTATCTCTATCTCCCCTTGCCTTCAAGGGCAGGGGAATCCATTGACATGAGCTACAGCAAGAATTCTGGAGTACCTTTGAGCCAGTCACTTGCACGCTCTGCTTTCTCATCTATGAAAGGCTACCAGCAATGTCTTCATCCCAGGACAGGCTGCCTCCATGTCCCAAGGGCATGCCCTCAAACTCAAAGCCCATGGGAAAAGCTCATTGAGACACAGCTGAGTACCTGCGATGCTACCATAAAATAAGAGCTCATCTTCAGACGTCCTTCCTGGGTCTATTTGTGCCTCACCTCTCAGGACAGGACAATCTCTGCACTTCCCAGCAGTTTTCCATAGCCTGACAACTGCTGAATTTTGCAAAGGAGTTTGAAGGCAGGAGGCATGAGCTGAATATGCTACAAAGTCAGAGCTGATTCCCATTGCAATCCTCCAGGAACCTACAGGCGAACATTTCATTTCATCATCCCATATTCCCCAAGGACCCTGCCTCTCCCTCCACTGTCTGAGGAGGGTTCCTGTGCATGCAAACACACTTCTATTAGGAAAATCACCCTCAGCAGAAGCACAGAGGTAAACATCTGCTGGAGCATGTCTGCTATCACAGACACTGCCATACACGTACAGTGCAGAGCCCCATTTGCATCATGAACAACCAGGTTCAAAGCATCCTGAACAAAAAGGAAACTCCCTAGGGCCCCATGTCAAGATAGTGATGACTTACCATCTTGTAGCAACATCTTCAATATCCCAATACCCAAGGAGAAAATTACACTGCACAGAGCTTGCAGGGAGCTTTCTGGGTACAAAAAAGCTCTGTGTACTAAGGCCCTGCTCTTTACCTTTCAGAAAGGAGTAGGAAGAGAGGGATACAGACCCATGCCAGAGAAGAAACAAAGTGAAAAGTCTCGGTATCTGCACTGCTATAGCACCTACATCACCTACTTTTAAGTGAAGCCTGGTTGCACTGGATGGAGTAAATATCCAGCTACACAGCTGCTCTCAAGCGTTTTGTTACTAAGCAGATAGACAAGCAGGGGTAATTGCATTTGTCCTCTGCATAGAAGGAAATAATACACATGTCATACACAAAGTTTTGTGTCAGGGATGGGACTTTTACCAACTCAATGTAGGTGAAAGCTTTAACTGGATGGCCTTTTTATCGCCTCATCTGTTCTAGTGGAGCTCTGGCATTTGGAAAGACAGGGTGGAGAGGTGTAGCTTTTAGGAAGTAGGATGTCATGTCAAACATTAATAGAAGTCAGTGATTCCTCTCTGGAAATGCAGGAAAGAAGCACTTAAATAACCAGACAACTGCATCTCACTACATTAGATAACTCTTCAAGGGTACAGTGAAGTTCCCTCAAGCAGGCAGGCTCCAAGCCACTGCTCAAAACCAATTCCTTAAGCTTCGACTGCCTGCAAACAAGCATGAAGCAGGAACAAATATAGGTATTCACATCAGATACTCAGAGACACTGCAGACTAACGGTTCTAGCCCCTCTTGGTGGTGGTCAGGGAAGAGAAGCTCTCTACAAGATGTGATTTACAAAACCTGTCAGATGGATGAAGGACCAGAACTAAAAGTAAAGGAGATTGGGAACCAAAATTGAAGACCTTGAAAAGGGAAATGAGGGCCCTTGAGCCTGACAAGGATGAGGCTAAACCTGCAAATCCAAGCTCCCAACAAAGGATTTGCCAAATGTGCAGCTGAGGGAATCTGGGAAGAGCAGGACACCAATGACAGGATGCTCTACACTTGGTTGGAGTCACTCCCAGCCCTGCTTGGCCCCACACATCCTTCTGTCCCACTTCTCCCAGCTAGCACCAGTGAGCCCAAGAGAAGGAGCACTTGCACTAGTGTCAGTGCCACAACAGTTGATGGAGGCACACGGAGGTGGGGAAGATGCAGGAGATTATCACAGCCCCTGCTGGTACAGCCAGGAAAAATGAACCTTAATTCTTTCACTCCCATAATGTGACGTCTGTCTCCTTAACAGAACAGGCTGTGAAGCAGAGAGTGTTTTTCCCTTCCTCCTCTTTCATCCATTTCAAATGTCAAGCAAACTGAAGCCAGTTCTGAAGGGCTCAAAAACCAGGCCTCTTGCAGCTCCACAGCGCTGCCGTGCACCATGTCGGGGATCTTAACTCCTTGTTTTGTAAATAGGTTCAGGGCAGCAGGAATAATATACCTGTCAAACAACAGTGAGCTTCCAATTTCCCTTGACAGCATCAGCTCACATGGGCTGCCTGCCTTTTACAAGAGCCTGCCGGAAGGAATCAATTCTTTAAGCATTTGTTGATGTATAAACATGTACTCTGTTGCTTCGGTGTGTTCTAGCCATTGACCATGGGCCTGAAGAAGGAGATTTCACCTCCAATCATCATTTCTCATTTTGGTTTCAGTCCAGACCTAGTTCCATCCTTCCACTGTGAGGTTTCCTATAGGCAATGCAGGTAGGTTGCCCACAACCTTGACTTCAGTTATGACTTTGCAATGTGCTGATCAGTTAAGCTAAAAGTCTCCATGCCAGTGGCTTGTCTGCTAGACAAAATCTGACAGGAGTTTCTTTTGGGGTAAGTTTGATACTTCCAAGAAGAAAGGTAGGGGTTTCCAGTGGAAAACCCATGTACCTTACCCTAGAGCAAGAAACAAACACTATTTCAGCTGAATCCTTTCAATGGTCTCCATACTGATGCATAGAGACTCATTAGAAAACTTGAGTCCATTGAAGCAAAATAGTTAAAGAATAGACATAGGGCTCTGCAAATAGAGCTCCTTTCAAGTTGACAGCTGTGTCATTGCAAAACCCTTGTGGAAATACAGTGTTGTAGTTGGCTGTTGCCTCAATGTCCTTCTTTCAGAGAAGCAAACATAACATTATACTGTTTGTATAATAATGTCAATAATGTAATGCCAATTGCTGTTATATATAATATATATATTAAATAATAATATAATGTCAATTGCTATCCAGGCTCTCAACACATGCTGTGAATCAATGGATGAGGCTGAACCCTGTGCTCTGACAGGTGCAGAGGGATCCAGACATCCCATCCCAGGATGGGGAAACTGAAGCGCAGGGAAGTCAATGTTTGCTCAGGGTCAAAATATGTCTGTGTTAAAAGCGGAAACAGAAGAGATGGCACAACTCTATACATGGGACAAGCCTTTGATGCTACAAACTGGGGCAAGGCTCTGCATGTGCGTTACAGCAAAGGCAGCAGGCACTCGATTTCACCCCAAGGATCAGCCCTCCGTCATTGCAAACCAGCCTTTTTGCCTTGTTAATGACACAGCACAAAGGTGCAAAGAATGCCATAATAGCAGCAGAACATTTGACCCAAAGTAAAGCCAGCAAAGCACCTGGGCAACAAAGTTCAAATACCAACTGTGCTTCTGGTTACTGAGAGGTACTGCTTAATACAGCCAGGAAGCACTCTGACCTCTCATACAATGCTGGAAATAAAGGAGTTGAAATAAGCACAGTAGCAATGGTGGCAAGTCACAGCCAAGTAGGCTTAATTTGCTCTAGTAAGGACAAAAAAGAAGCATAAAGGCAGCTGACAATTCCTGACAGAGTATTTAATAGAATACCAGGTTGGGTTTGCATTTTGACAAAGTAATGTCATTTGAAGTTTTCGCAGTGAATCTCACCTATTTAAGATAGGATAGCAAATAAAGGCAGACATTCCAGGTCAGGGCCTAGTGGCAGGCAGCTCACTTGTCATCTGGAACATCAAGGTTCACCTTTCAGTTATGTATTGAACTCAACGGCCTTTAATTCAGGACACTCATATGGAAGATAAAAGACCAGCTACCAGACCATCATCTACTCTGAAGCACTTAAGACCACTATTTTATCACTATTAATTTATTCACACATAAAATACTTTTAAAAGAATGAAATAATAATTCTTATTTTTCTGGCAATCTCTTTCTTTTCCAAAGAAAGATTTTTGCATAATCCTACATAATGAGGTGCCAGACTTCCAATTGTACTTAAAAGAAAAGTAAGTCTTTCTGTAGAGTACGTACCTTTCAATGCTACTCATGTTTGTCTGACCAATCAGACATATAGGTTCCAGTAAGTTAAGTTGCTTTTTGCATTCAAGGTAGAGAGGATGGTACATCAATCATGAAAGTCAGTAACATGAAAGACTGACAAACCCCATGTAAAAAAGGCATCATGAGGCTTTAACTCATGAATGTTTTGGTATTAAATGTTTCAGTTTCAACAGCAGGATTTTATATTCAAGTTTCAAGCAGGACCAAGTGCTGCTCTTGCTATACTAGTTTCACATCAATGAAGCTGATTTTGGCAGAAGGACTTGGTTGAGTCTCTGAATCTGAGCACCACTACAACTGCTGAAATAACTTTTCCTTTACAGACTGCCAATTTGACAGAGTTTTAGAAAGACTGGGGAAGGACTGTCCCAAGAGGAGCTTGCCTATTGAAAGGAGTAATATCCCAATAAACTAAGGAATTAAGATCACAAGCCCTAAAATTAAAAGCTTTGAAGCTTTTCTATTAACTATTCAGTTAAGAAATCGTACAGTAAAAGGAATATTGTGAGAAACCATATTACTTAAATACCCTTGCCATTTTGTTTTTCTTCCTTGAGATAAAAACCAATCATTCAGCAAGTAACCCTAGTTTGCTGTGCATTCTACTCAGCACTGTGCTATGTTATTAAGCTCTCTTGTATTCTATACCTTTGAATTTAAATTGCACATTTAAATAGATTTATAAAATTTCATGGACAGCCTGAAAATCTTGACAGGTCAAGGAACACATTTTATTCTTTGTATTTCTGGGTTTTGTATTTCTGGGTTTGTATTTCTGGGTTTTATATTTCCTACAGGTTCTAACCTGGTAAGCTGCTTGTGTGTAAACCAAGAAACTTGCACTGCATAGATTGTGGTAACTTGTTAAGGCCCAGCGTGAATGAAAGTTGCTCCCCAAAAAGCTCTGAAGCAAACCTGTGGAGGATGTTCATGACTTTCCAATCAGGATCAACACCACTCTTAGTCCTGGCATTCTGTGCAATGGTGGAAACTGCAGCATGGATAGCTGCTCCGTCACCGCGCTGCAGTGCTGCACTGCCTACCACCACCATTGGCTTTTTGGCCTCACTAAGGACCTGTGCGAGTAAAGAATCAAGAAATTCATTCCGTGGCTCTGAAGACAATTCTCAGTGCAGATAAAGTAATAAATCCCATCATTTCTACATAAGTCTGCCATGCAAAACTATGGTTCTGAAATGGTCATTACTTCATTTAGAGATAAAGCCAAGAGAAAGTACTATAAGCAGGATGCTACCATGTCAATACAGAACTATACTCTTGCTAACCAGACATTTAAGTAGAAACAGCAGCAGCTGAAATAGCCTGGTTTATACCAAGAAATATTTCAGTAGTTTCCTGCACTGCAAAGTTTTACACACCTGAATATGTTAAGTAGTTCACACATACTTGGTGCACACTAACCATTACTTCATCTCTGCATGTGATTAAAAGCAAACAGCCCCATATACAACGTGGTACTTCTCTTCAAATTTATCTCTGTGGGGAATCCAAATTATTATCCAATAAATCTGAAATTTATCAGTCACACCCTTACGTTGTGTGTACCTTGCAGAATGCATGTTTTCCAGACGCAATCTCCTGGAGGATCTGTGGGGACTCTCCTAGATGATGATATGTGTAGGTCAGATCCACAGGAGAGCCAACAAGGGCCACTTGCAAGTCATTATGAAGCCAGCTGAAAACACAGCAAACATTTTATAAATGTTCTATAAAAATCAAAGAAACACAGAGTTTTACTCAACCAAACCCACTAATCATGATTTGAGCAATAACTTGAAATAGGATGCCAGTTCTTTCAAAGGAATTTACATGGCATTCACTGGTTTGGTAACACACAGTTTAGCGTTATTCTGACGTTTAAGAAAACTTAAGGTTTTTTTAGAAGGCCTATTTCTCTATATACATTCTGGAGCCAGTGCAGCAATACAATTTATATGGTAAGTTCATAACTCAATTGCCTCCTATCCTCAAACTTCTGCCAATTCAGTGGAAGAAAAAGTTGCACAAAATGAGGTGCTACAACCTTAAATGATCTTGTCTGGTGTTAGGCAAAATCCAACTAAACCCCACACCTATAGCTACTATTAAGTGTATTTAGCTCGACTTAACTGTTAGCTAATTCAGAATTGAGGTTAAAGCCATTTGTATGAGGAAAGGATTCCAAATTTGACAGTGCTCACAGTTTTAGGAATCCACTTATTTCTTAGATGAATAGAGAAATTCAGCTGGTAAGAAATTTCTCCTTTTTTGCAGCTTCTCATAGCACAGACTTATAAAAAAAAACCAAAAAAACCCAAAAGTTGAATTGTTCATAAATTTAATTGCATTTTTTTCCTCTCAAACTTTTAAGTCCACTGTTGTTTAAAATTATGTATTTTGGAAAATCCCAGCACTAAGAAGGACACAGCTTTTATAAAGCTCATTGTCTCCTGCTGATATATCTTGTTAAAGTTGAACTTGCTATGTTCAGAAGTCTGGGAAAGCCACATTATTTGTCAAAGAAAACTTTTAATTTGAATAATTGCTTCTAAAATCAGCAAGTCTGATTTGTTCCAACAACAATACAAAAAGCAGCAAACTGATGCTTAAAAATTATTCTTTAAGGAATATGCTTTAACAAACTTCTCTAAGAAAATCTGAAGTGTCTGTGTAATGTAACAAAGGAATAAATGTCTGAGTATATGAACTTACATAAATGTCAAAGTAAGAGCTTACAAAACATAGCTATAAACTACAGGGAGAAGAGACACCCTTTTTCTACACGTATATCACCATTCCATTTACTAAAAGGTGAATTAAATCCAGTGAGTCTATCTGGATGAATGCTCTCAATTTACTGCCTGCAGCTCCACCTGAGCGTTGCATCAAACCCAGATGGATTTGCATGCTTACTCACCGCCAAGGAATACAAACCTCTTTCGAATTCTAGCATTAAAAAGTGGTGCCTCAAAGCGTGGATTGGTGCCAACCAGAAGCAGGACATCTGCCTCCTCCACTCCGGCAATCTTGGTATTAAGCAGGTAGTTGGAGCGTAAATCTGTGCTATAACAAGAAGATGTAAGAAAGAAAAAGGATAAGAATTCAGGAAAGTGAAGGAATGAATATGCAATAAAAATTCTAGATGCACAAAATAATTCTTCGTTTTGGAAGAGAAAGGGAAAGAAGAGATTTCTCAATCCAAATTACTAACCCCAATAAAAAGAGTGAACCTCTCATAAGTATCAAGACAGCAAAATATTAAAGGAATTACAAAGTGCGTATTTCCTACATTTACAGTCACTGACAGCCTTCACAAACCTCATCTGCTGTTACACAGTTTAAGATCCTAATTTTAGTACCTTTTCCACAACACAAACAGAAATAAATTATCCAACTTACAAAAGAGTGTAACTGGCTTTCAGTAGCCTACTGTTAAACTGCAGCAACCTCAACACACAGTAGTGTGCAACCCTTGCTGTAATACAGACTGTGTATCAACTAACAATCCATAAATACTCTCTATAAATGGATACTGTAAATATAAACAAACCCTGCTAATGCATCAGCAGTTATTATTCTTAGTCATTTCAGAATCTTTCTTACCGTGAGATCATTTCCAGACTGGAGAGTTTATTAATGTACTAATTACAACCAAACTTTGCCTGGACTCTTACCCAGCTCCAGCAGTAGGGAAGACCTCTTCAGTGCAGAGTGTGTCACAATTTACTCTATTGAGTAAGTCTTTCAGAGCTATTAGTGCTTCAGCATCCACCAGTCCTCCTACAATTGCTGCTACTTCATTACCTTTTACAGCCTGAAGCTGGAGGGAGAGGAAATTTAAACATAAGCAAGAGAAACCATTGAAATACGTCTCCATGTGGCCCAATGTTTGTTACATTGGGATGTGCAAAAGCCAGCAGTGCAACCGCTGGCCTGGAGCAGCACAAACTGATCAGCAGTGTCTGACTTCTCCAGGACAGCAACTCCAGCTCCTTCAGAGCTCACAATAAGCACAGACAGCTCTCTGTATTCTATGCAGGTCTCTCCCACTTGAGTTATTACTCAGATGCGGCCAGTTCTCATTTGGTGTGGTGAGGTAAGGAAGATCTTTGAATGCTTTTATTTTAATGACTATAAACTGCAGACAGAATACAAACTTCCATAACACAAGCTCAGTAAACTCAAGTCAAAGGTATTATATGAGAAGGAATAGCTTTTGTAACAAACCCTTCTACTGTACCATGGGCAAAAACATCCTTGAGGGAAGTTCAATTACGGTTATTCAATTCTACTTTGTCCCACATAAAATTTTTAATCAAAACCCAGAGCAGTCATGCAGCACTTCATTTGAACAGCAGTATCAATCACCACACAGAGAAAGCACTGAGGCAAGCACAATTCAGATATAAGTAATATAGAATTAATGGCTTTGATAGCAAAAGTGGTGATAGCAAGGTTTAAATAAATTTAAAGAAGTCTTCAGATAGATCAGAGAAATTCAGGACTAAGTTGCTTCCTCCTAACATTCTGAGGGAATAGTTTAGTTTCCTATTTAAATAAAAGTATTTTCTCTCCCAGTGCCCCAAATAAAATCATGATAAGACAGTTTTTCAGATGGCCCAATCCATGAAACAGGAAATAATATTCAAAAGAAAAAATATAAGTGGAAATACAATGGATTAAAAGACAAATGCTCTCCTCTAACTTTAAAGAATAAAACCTTTTTCTGTATAACTTTTCATATTAATCACTGTTACATGCTCAGCTTTAGATATTAATTTTACACTACATATATTGAAAATTGTTCTTACCACACCAGCAACACGAGTTAATACATCCTCCCAAGAGGCATAAGCAAAGAGTCCTTTCTCATTTTTGATCATTGGCTGGGTAAGTCTCTGACGCTTCAGACCATCATAAGCAAACCTAAGTGAACACCACTAACATTATTAAAGAGCAAAGATAACTGTGCATACTAAGTATTTAATACAACTGAGTTTTTTAACAGCTTTCAGTGATGAGGAAAGAGAAACACGAGAAATATTTCCTCTGAAAGTTTAACTTCTCCTCAAAACCAAGTGAAAAATCTGTGATACAAATTAAAAAGTTACTGTAAAAAAACACAATGCTACAAAAATAACAACATTAGAAGACTTGGTAGATTCAGTTATAGCATTAAAAGCACGCTTTACCCATTAATCTTCACTAGAGCTTTGCGATATTAACAGTGAAATCCAAAAGTCAGTGCTATTGTCCATATTTCTATCTGTGCAAGTGTGCCTTTAATGTGTGTATAAATGTGCATGTGGGTACAGACACCTCCCACACACCTTGTTTTGTCAGATATCCATTCCTCATTGATATCTTCGTGCAGCCTTGGCAAAATCCTCATCACTTCTCCAGTTCTTGTGCTCACTATGATGTTGCTTCCAAGTGCATCAAGAACATCAATTGACTCTACCTTCCTGTTTAGAAGAACAAATACAGCCATTTGCAGTTTTCTACATATAAGCAGCAATAGCATCCTGGTTTTGGCTGGGATAGAATTAGTTTTCTACCTAGCAGCTGGTACAGCACTGTGTTAATTCAGGATGAGAATAATGTTGATAACACACTGGCATTTCAGTTGTTGCTAAATAGCGTTTACACTAAGTCAAAGAATTTACAGCTTCTCACACCACCCCACCAGTGAGTAGGTTGGGGGCACAAAAAGTGGGGCAAAACACAGCCAGGACACCTGATCCCAACTGGCCAAAGGGATATTC
>JAVHNF010050993.1:23733-38706 GCA_034783455.1 Micropsitta finschii
CACCATCCCTGTTATGCCATCAGCAGGAAAGCTGTCTCCATCTGCTGAAGTGTGGACCACAACCCAGGATTTTGCCCCTGGATTTACAGCTTCTGACTATACACAAATGGAGACGGTTGTGATCTTCAAATGCACTTGCAAGCATATCCAAACACACCAACATTTTGAATTCGGTTAAAACATCACAATGGTGGCAGATGCTTGTCCTGTTTGACTCAGCAGAGGAGTTTCTGCCCAACAGGGATTTTTCCTGAAGGTTTCAATCTTTACCATTCCCAAAGTTGCTTCTATTCTTAGCACACAAGGAAAGAAACTTGGGAGGAAAAAAAGGATTGTGCCTGGGGGAACTTGGGCACATTCAGTGACAAAGATGGGAAGAGATCCAAAACAATTCACTGCTGCTTGCCTTTGATCTGCTGAATAATTCTTGTGAGGCCAAGGAGCATCTTGGGTACATTTCTAAGGGAATTACTGGGGAATCCTGGAGCTGAGGTTCCCAGTGAATAGCACAGTTACACACAAAGGGGTCTCAAACACTGCAGAGGAGCAGAGCAAGGAATCCTTTTTGTTCTGGGCATGTAACATTAGAGAACCTGTCAGCTCTCATTTCATTTGATGACTTGGGTAAATCTCCCTCTTTTTGTCTTTTTCCACTTTATTTCATTGTTTTCCCCGAGAAACAGTTGACATGAAAAATGAGAAACAAGAATTGCGTTGTCAGTTAGAAATGCATACATGTAATGAATTGTAAGCTAGTTAACCCTCCTTGGGTATTGAGTCTGCTCTTTAACAAGGAGGGGAAGCACGGGCTGCTTTGCAGAAGCCTATAGAAAAGAAACCTGCCAAATGAAAACTGAACCCAAGAGTTCCTTATTTTAAGCTTAAGCTCATCACAGGGCTGGCTGGAGCACTAAGTACAATGCAAATCTTTCACTGAAAAGAGGCTCCCTCAAAATGCCCTTTTTCTGCCCATGAAAACTCCCTTATTTTCATTGATCACCATTTTTATCATGAAGATAACGTAAATTGAGACCACGAGCAAACGCAGCCTCCTCAAAAAGACAGCTCCAAATGTTTTGCTTCCTGGGATCCCATCTCCCATCAAAACCTTAAAGATGCTCGTGAAATATTTTCACTCGCTGGAGAAACGTTTTGAGGAAAAAAGCATATTTTCTGAACCCAAATTTGCATTT
This sequence comes from Micropsitta finschii, assembly GCA_034783455.1. Taxonomy (NCBI): domain Eukaryota; kingdom Metazoa; phylum Chordata; class Aves; order Psittaciformes; family Psittacidae; genus Micropsitta; species Micropsitta finschii. The sequence goes on from JAVHNF010050993.1 coordinate 24,927, forward strand.
TTCAAACAGCTGCAGTAAATCCTTACCTCGCAGGGATGCGCAGAGAGGAATACTAAGCTTGAAACAGTTTTAGACACAGATCTTCAGCTGGCATAAATCAGCCTAGCTCCACTGAAACAACAGACTTTGAAGCCCAAATGCGCATAATGCAACTGCAGAGAAGCTATCCCAGGTAATCGTTTGGCTCTCTACCATCCCACACACACAGACAATAGAAGGCATTACAAGTGATACATTCCCAACTTAAAGCAACAAACATTTGTAATCATCCCAGCTGAACACCTGGGTAAACCTACACTGCTTACACTTAAGCTCTTCAGCATATTCATCAGCATCCCAGCTATTACTGTGCATTGCAGATGACGGGAAGAGGTAACAAAGTGCTCATGTAAGTTCCTCTGTCAGGCAATAGATGTTTGCATTGCGGAGAGCATGGGCATGACTGTGCACAGAAGCACAGGCTGAAGGAAAGGTCCTTGCAAATAAGACAGGAACACCAAGTGCATTTCCAGTACATGGATGCGTTCTGATGTTATTTCACCCCACACCCCAACAAGGCTGGCAAAAAAATGCTTTCTAAATCTTCTCCACCAAAGACATGAGACAATGAACCTTCGGTCTCAGCAACAAGCACCAGCAGAAAAGGGTCGGTAACAGCAAAGAGGGCTGCTTCAAGGTAGCCATTCAGCCTGCCGCTTTTCATCACTGTTGCCTGTGTTAGTTATACATGCTGCAGTCTCTCCCTCTTTCTTCATAAAGACAACGTATAAGTAACTTTCACCAATCTCCCATGAGCATAACCCAGGGTGTGCAGAGCCAAGAGACACTGGAGAGCTTCTCTGCAGCCCAAGTGGAGAAGCTGTGGCAACTACAGAGCAATCACAGAGAAACACCAAGCCTTACAGAGGCAAATCACTCCAATGGAGGTATCTAGAGATGCAAAGGGCTACTCACCAACTCGTATTTGCCTTCAAAAGCAGGGGCCCCTCTACTAATCTTTTGCAGAATGTGACTGCAAATGGTCTTACACCAAGATAATGTTCCTGGTTTCAGTAAAAGCACCCCAACTTCAGCACAGAGTGTGTGTTTTCACAGGGGCCCAGGGCCTCTGCTAGTGCTCCACACAAACATGATGGAAACCAGGTAACAGGAGGTGCTAATGCATCTCTCTGGCCCAGTCAAGATAAAGGCCAGCAGATGCAAAAAGACAGGACACCTTGAGTAACACATTAGGAATGCCACAGGGTTAGGTAGACTGGCTCAGAGATAAACTTGGGGGTCTCAGCAACAACAGAGCTCCCCTTACATATTTTGCATCCGGTCAAAACCACTGACTTATTCCCTACCTCATACAGCCCTTCTATGGGAACAGCCTGGCTGCTGCTTGCAGCATCTCTATTCTGCCTCAAAGGATACTGAGCCATGCTCAGTGCCCTCCAGCCCGGCTGACCTTACTGAGGGGCAAAGAGGGAGGAATAGAGGCACAGACTGGAAATGCAAAGCCAACAGATGGGCATTAGCTTGATACTCTGCACAGCACTACAAGACCTCCCAAGGCACAGCCTTAGGAAACTCCCATTCACCCACCACTGCACACTAAGGAGGGTCCTGGGAGAGATTTGGGGCTGGGCTACACAGACAGCAGAGCTTTCTCTAGATTTCTTTGTCCTCTCCTTGATAGAGCCCCTGGATGCCCTGAAAGCAATAATAAATAAATAAATCAGGAAAAAAGAAGGCGGCAAAAGTGCTGTGTCGGCATTTCTGGGCAGATGAGGAGACTGAGATGGAAATGAATTACTGTGCAGCTGCTGTCTCACTGACAGATATCACTGCTCTTTAAAACGCACTTATCTCTCTGACAGATCTGCTGCATCTTTCCACTACCTCCCCTCCGGGCTGGAGGAAGGGACACGAGGCCGAAAGCCAGAAGTAACGGAAAGTTTTCCTACCTTATTATCAGTGCAGCTCCGGGATTCAGGGAGGCGAGCAGAGCAAACGGGAAAGCCACCTTGTACCTACAGCACAGTGGGGCGCAGCTACGGAAAGAAACAGCTAAAAGCTCAAGCAGGGCATAGGACAAGAAGCAACTCCGCATTTGCAATACAAAAGGCAGGAAAAGGGCTGTGCAGCTCAATAAATACTTCACCTGCAAAGGCGGTGCCCCCAGGTGATGGTGCTGATTGAGGCATCATGGCCTGATGAGAAATAGCTGGGTAAAGAGTGCCTGAAGCATGGTTTGCTTGCAATCACGACAGCTCACTCGGATGCCAGGAATAGGTTGCAGATGGGAGGTAGCATCTACAGGTGATTTTTAATAGACTGAAGAAACTGGTACATGACTATGGGAGAAAATGTTTTCCCGAGGAGAAAACTTTATTGTCCCAATTATTGAATCAGCTGCATTCCCAAGTGAGGCTTAGGACTGCGCCTATTACTTTTACCTGATGCTCTATGAAATAATCCTGCTGTTTCTGCTGGTTTCATGTGTATCCTACAGAATTCCTGAAATCCCAGTTTCACTCTGTTTACAGGAGACAAAACAGTGTGTGAGAATGAGGTTCTGACACATCTCTACATCTTAGGTCTAGAGGGAGAAACTGTTTCTAGCACTGCTGAAGCATGAGACCATTAGACATTGAAGAAGCTATGCAAATGCTCATCCCTTGGAACTGTGAGTTCATAGGTTCCCCAGAACAAGGACCTAATTAAGAATGTATTTCGGTTTGCAAACTGGATAATGTTTTCTTGTTCTTGTCCCTTGCTTGGATGACTGAAAAAGATACTCCTATGCCAAGCCAATTCTCAGTTGTCCCTAAGGAATAGCTGCAAGTACTATCAAAATTGCACCATGATGCAAATGACGACTGTGTGTTTGAAACTTTAAATCTATTAATATTTATTGAAAAGACTTGAAATTCCTTAATTCCAACAAAAAATACCTGGGAAAATAGTGGCTTGAGCAAAACAGTGTCTCTCACTGATTGGTACTGGCTGAATTCCATCTGCAAAACTGGCATCTAGACCCAAGCTTCAAATGAGCTCCAGCTGAAACCCATCTTTGATCAAGCTTTGGGGAGAAGGAAAGAAAGAAGAGCCGCAAGGCCTAAATAGCATTCAGAGTAATAGTGGTAGCAAGGGAAATGCTTTATGCTGATCGCATGGAAAACAACATCAAAGCTTGAACAATAAAGTGAATTTATTCAATTGGTCCAAAAAGTTTATTTTCAAATCAATTTGTATTGAACCTCCATAACAAAGGAATCATAAACTCCTTGCCGTGTAATGAACTTAAATTGACCTCAGCCACTCATCCTGAAAGATGGGAAGGCACTAGTCAACAGACAACCCCCTCACCTGCTTAATCCATATCCTGCTCAATTCAGACAAGCACTAGCTGTGTAATTTAGAACACAATTTCCCCAATCTAGAAGTAAACTGTCCTCTAAGCAATCAAATTCAGAAATCACTAAACCAGTCCATTCCCCATTCCCCGGTACATCACCGGTTTAGAACACAGTGACTGTTTTATCTATAAAGTAGTCAATGGCATAAATCTAATACCCTGTAAAATACTCTCTCAGAGAAAGGGTGCTGTGCTATCAAATTCCTACAGTCTACCAATTAGCATCTAGAGACTCTCCAGCCTGGAGTTTATTATCTGTGGGCATTAGCGCCAACAGATCTACACCGGATCCAAACTAAAATCACAACCCACTCTAAAGCCTGATGTCTGACTCAGATAACAGATTGGATCAGCTCTTGGTTGTTTTCTGAGGCTCAGGGCCACACAGATACGCTCTAACAAATATGCGGCAGGTTCTGACTGCAGTTTTTCTCAGGGCTGAGCAATCAGCACATCCCTGGCCTATGTGGATTCTCTGGTGCCTATTGCTGCTGCTGTGCTCACACTGCAGCTCTTCCTTTAGCTGGGGAAGTAATTTCGGGCTCATTCTCCCAGCTAGAAACACCCATCAGAACTTCACCAGGGGTCTGCTGAAATCAGCCAATAGTTCAAACTGATTAGGAACAGGACTGGCACATAGATAGAGATAGAGAGAGCTGGACTAAAAAATGCTGCCAAGATCGACTGTAGTAAAGAGCAAACAGAACACGTAACAAATATCTGTATGCATATCTATGAAAACTGTTATCCCCCCTTACACTCAAGAAAGTCTTTACTAAGCAGACCTCCCAGACTGAAACCCGATAACCTACCTATATTTGGCTGTGGAGCACCCCAGGCCCGGGGAGAACCATATCAATACCAATTACAAGTGAAGGGACAGAGGTTTGCCCCCGTCAGCACTTTTACATGCGCAATTAGTCTCCCAAACCGCCCTGTGGATGGGTGAGGCAGCCTGCACTCAGTGATAGGAGAGGGATGCCATGTGCATTACAAAAAGGCTGGACCTTGCTCTGGGCTCCAGCCATTCACGGAGCCAAGCGGCTGCTCAAAATCACATTAGCTCCTTGCAGAAGTGCTATAGCAAGGGAAAAACAGCAAGAAGAAATTGGCATTGCTCTTCCCCTTGCCTCTGGGTTCCCGCAACAACCGCAATCACTCTTGGCTCCGTGAAGGGGCTCTGGCTTGCCTTGAGAGAGGGATATTGGAAAGGGTACCACGAAAAGGAACAGACTGTCTCGCATCACCACTGTGTGAGAGTGTAGGTGAGCACTTGAGCACTGGGGTGCCTTGCAGGTGAGTCTGAGCATAGAATGTCTATGGCCTAGGCGGTCCATAGAGCACACAAGCAAAGCCATCAGCCAGATGCTATAAATAACAAGAAGAAAAATGTGGTGAGTGCAAAGAGGAGGACATCTTCATCCACCTGCTTCTAGCACTGCTTTCCAATAGGAAACAATAGGAGACCCTTGTGAATGGCAGCACACTGATGTCCTGAGTGAGGGGTTCGCAGCAGTCCCTGGAGAAGCAGGGGTTTCTGCGAGGTTTCACCACATCACCAGCAAAATCCCTGTGTGCAGAAAAATACTGGAAACAAAAGACCCACCTACATGCCCAGAGCAAGTGTTTGGGGCATGGAAGAGCTGTCTTTTCCCTAGGCACCTGCCAGACTTGGCTGGCTCTGCTTCTCTGGAAGTTGCTAAGAGTGGCATGAAAGTGGAATTTGAGGAAACAGCTTGAAATTAAGCACTAGACGGTTCTGCTCCACCTTCCACCTGGGTAGCTGAGATCCATCAGAACCCTTCTCTGCTCAGATCCTGGCCCAAACCCTCAGGAAGTGCTGCTCTGAGGGCTGTGGCCACATGGTTGGTAGCTGCACATCACCAGGATCAGTCTTATGAAGAGCTGAGCTTGAGGCGCTGATTTATTTTGCTAAGTCTCAGATACCAGATCAAAACAGGACAGACGGGATTTTCAGAAGCTTATGGAGCTTCACACCTCAGAGACATCTCTCTTTCTGTGAGAGCCAAAGGGGCCAATGACAACAGAAGTTATTAGTGGAGTGTACCAGACACACAGGCAGACAGCCAGCAGGTTGCATACACCTTGCTTCCTTCGGGAGCCAGGCTTAACTTTCTAAAGAGAAGCAACCAGTAGCGCAGTATTTCCCCTACAAGCCCCATCTTTGTTTTTAGAGCTTAACCAGAAGAACATTTTGTCTCCCAATCGGATCAAAATGACTGCAAATGCACAGGGGGGAGCTTTGCTCCTCTTTTCCTTTCTTCTTTTGTAAGTGGAAGAGTGGAAGCGGTGAGGAGAGTGGGAGGAACAAGGCACATACACCTCAGTGCTGCAATGGCCCAGCGAAGCGACCGCGCTGTTATCAGCACTGTTGTGCCTTCTGCGAGTGCATGGCGAAGAATGCAGAGGCAGAGGAAAAGCTTCATTTAGAAACACATTTCATTTACATTTTTATAACAGAACTTCAAGGTTCTGATGTATCATAAGGGCTTCACTTAGTACAAAGAGCGGAATGATTAAAGCTCACATAAGCAGTGATTAAGAGCCAGAAGCAAAGTCATTCTCCCTTACTGACGGAGGCATGCTTATCCTGCAAAGATTTACCTTCTCCTAAGATAAGAGTTTCACAGCACTCTGTATTTATATTGAAGCCACAAGTGTGCGGGCAGGCTCTCCAAGACTAAGGAGGGGAGATGCAGCCTCATTTCCAATGGTATGTTTAATAAATGACCCTGCAACCAGAAGCACAGATGAACCTGTGAAGGAAAAGTTCCCATACGTGCTAACAGATGAACATTATCCATGCTAAGAAACAAGGGTCAAAGGACCACAGAGGCAGTGGGTGGGAGCAAGCATTACCCATTGGTGCTGTGCAGATTTATGCCTGCTGAAGACCTAACTCCTTATGTGACTGGGACAAGGAAAACCCTCAGGGCCCTTCAGGGCTCTCAGCATGGAAAAGGAGCAAAGCACTGGACAGCAGGACTATGGGTTGAGCGCTCAATCCTGCTGTGCCTCAGAGCCCCCAGCTGTACAACAGGGGGAATAACACTCCTTTCTGCACATCTTTTGCCTTCCTCCTCCAATGAGGTACCCCAAGGCACTCCACAACACAAGGCCCAGGCTGCAATTCAGACAAAAACCCCAAAGCAGCCACATTCTGAGTTAGCTCCACCACCCTGGTAGAGCCATCAAAATATCAGCATAGAGTTTACCATAGGCCAAAACAAATGTAATTTGAAGTGGTCATCACCCAAATGCACAGGCTTTCTTGCTTGTAAATCTGGCCTCTTCAGCATCGAGAGAAAGTAGCATCACACCGAAACCCATCGCATAAGCCTTATGAGGAAAATGGATCAAGAATTGGATAGCAGCTCTCTTCAGACTCAGGAGTCAGATATTTTAGAGAACTAGTTTGGAAATGATCCAAATGGTATAATTAAGGGATCAAGATCAAGTTAAACTAGACTTAAATAGCTCTGAAACTGTATCAGATACATCCAAGTACAAAATTGTTCTGCATTGCGGCACCATTTGGAGGTTCTGGCAAAGAGGTCCAGGTTCTGTCACGATGCTTATCTATATACTAAGATGGGGCTTAAATTCCCCAAGCCTGATAGGTCTCTGTTATTCTACATGCTGCCAATACCTCTATTGAGAAGCAGTTGCTGCCACGGTGTCTACGTAGCCTTCACCTTCCATTTCCACATGGGAAAGTATTGCTCAATCCATATACTAACCTGGAATAACAAGGGGTAAAAGGACTGATATCGCAGCAGTCAGGACCTTAGGCATCAAACTCTTGCCTTACACCCATGCTTGAAAGTTTTAGCCTGCATCAAGCACAGCAAGAGTTAAATCATCCCATAAAGATAAGATTTAATGTGTGGGAAACAGCTTAAATCTGTTCCAAAGCAATGAGCAATATTGACCCCCTTCAGTGGTGTGACGCTGGAGTTTACAAAAGCTGGGGATCAGCCTCAGGATTTGAGGCTTTCCAAATTGGTTATCCCACTTACCAATCTTTGCTTGGTCCCAAAGCTTCCCCCTTGAACATCAGTTGAAGAACGAGCATTTGGAGACCTGAGGGATGTAAAAATGACCCAGATTTTGCATCTTTGTGATCCCTGAACATCAATCACAACTCAATTCGGAGCATATTAGATCTTGAATTATATATGTATTTTTTTTCCTGATTAAGAATACATTTGTAGTGAAAGGAACACCGTGTATTTTATTTGGAATGTTGGGACTAAGTTTAAGATTGGCCAAATACAGTGATCTATGTCTGCTCTGTTCTCCTCATAGCATTTTTCTGGCTCTTTAGTCGGAGGTTTATGGCTTTTTGTGCAATATGAATTCGGCAGCCTGTATTTTTTCTTCAATAATAAATACAATGTTCACAAGAATAAAACCTCAATTCCGGATAGAAATATGCACCCTCATATGTGTGTCAGTGCCAGGGGCTCCAATCCCTTCCCATTGATAAGTACCAGGAGTAAGCTTACAGATGCACATCATCCTCAGAGGGTTTAAACAGCTGGTTTTGGCTCGCAGGGAGCTTCACAGACCTGCCTCTGCTATGGTACAGCTCATCCCAGCACAGGAATGTTCCCATGAGAGGAGGATGGAGGCTCCTGCTTGCCCGAGGGACCTGTCAAGTCCAGGGCACTACATGGCACACGGGTCACACGCCTGGGAGGCCAGCAGCTGCCGTGTGCCACTTGTCACAGTGCTCCTTGAAAGAGGGGTCTTTCGAGGTGATACTCAGGAGAGCGGCAGCATCACACAGCTGCCGGTCCCTGCTCGGGGACCCTGGCACCAGCACACATGAAGGCAACAGTGCTGGAGACAGACAGGCCAACAGGTCCTAGAGGGATGCAAGCTGGAAGAAGGCTGTTAGCACTAAACCAGCTCGTTGGAGCTCAGCTGGAAGTTAGGTATCTCTTACAACATGAAAGAGTACGATGGCACAGAGACAAAGTTCCTGCAGCAGGATAGGCCCCGACTGCATAGATGCACCAACAACAGCCATAGCTCTACAGGCACAAAGTGATTTAGAGGAGGATTCAAATCCTCATGGCTTCACAGTCCAGCTGAAACATGGCAACCAGCTGGACACGTCCCAGATGTCAGGTTGGATGCATCAGAGCTTCCATTGACCTCTGAGCTAACACAGTTCTTTCACAACTGTGCTGCCAGTTAAAATTACAGTTACCAAACTAGAAAGGGGGTTGAAGGCACTGTATTGCCACTGTGAAGGACACAGCCTGCTTGTGTTTACCTCACCTGGTACCCAGCAAGTGACCCAGAACCAGGAAAGGACAGGTTTTAATACACTTGTTACTGCTAAGCACAGTTATAACCCAGCCACCGTGTGATTACCAAAACCACACTTAAACCAAAACTGCAGATGGACCCTTTTGCTGCCGCATCTCGTTAATAAATGTATTTGGAATAGCAAAGACAAACACATGATGCTGTAGAGAATGACATCAGAGAAGCTGTGGCCAGTGATCAGAACTAATGGGTCACTACTTAATGATAATACTTAGCACTTGAATAGGTTCAAAGCTTCAAAAGAGCTGTGCAAACGGTAGTTAATTAATCCACACAAAATCCCAGCCAGGTATTACTGGATTCTTTCCTTCCTTACACAATGTTCAGCAGATTACAGCTACTAATTGTCCCTACAGTCACAGTGAGGGAATGTGGAGATTGCTAAGGTAGGAGGAAGCACGTTCATGTGGATGCGAACCCCACCACACACAAAATGAGAGGTTTAGGCCCTTGGAAACATTAATTGAGCTAATGATTCATCCCTTTCCAGTGATCCTAGGGGCTACTATTATTACCCTGATCTTCACAGGGAGGATGGAAAGGAGCATCAGAAGGTGAAGAGCCCACATAGGGACTCGGTAGAGGAGAGGGTTAGAAAGCAGACCTCAGGATGGGCAGCAGTGTGAGTCTGGCTGAGGAGCGGACACTCCATTCCCAGTATTCCATTCCCAACCACTCTGCTCTCCACTGTAAATATTTAGCCACGCTGGGCCCGAACCCCAGCTCTCCAGGTAATAACAGATCTAAATCCCTCCTCAAACACCCAGGCACCTCCTCCCTTTGGAAAGGCCATTTGGCTAATGCAGCGTTTGCACATGTTAATCTGGAGCAGGCTGACGCTGAGCCACCCCCGCCGGGGCAAGGGCTGAGCAGATGGAGATGCGCAGGAGATGGGATTCACCCAGGAGCAGCACTTGTGGGCTCTCTGGAGGAATAAAGGAGGAAGCAGGAGCACATCCCTCCATCCCCAGGGTACTGGCAGCACTGGAAGCAGCAAAGACCCCAGAGGAGAGGTTCCAGCCCCTGGCACTGACGGTACTGCTGCTCTGCTTGCAGGGCTCCGGGGCACAGGGCAGGCTCTGGGGCATGGGGGTCTCTGTGTGGTCAAGGGCAGGAGCCTGCCCCAGCCTGGCCATGGCTTCACCACTAAACACCCTGGGAAGACCAGGGAGGAAGAAGCAAGGGATCTTCTCTTGCTCGGTGGGCAGTGTTTGGGTCTCTGCCTTGTCATACAGTGACCAAGCAGAGTTCGTGTCCGTTCTGCCACTGTCTGGCACTGAAAGACTGCTTCACCAGTTTGCTACTGTTCTCACTTGTTTTGTATGTATGGTATAGACTCTTGAAAGTCTCCTGTTAAGGTTACGTGTAGCACGTCCACTGTGGTCTGGTACAGGTGGGCTCACATCTCGCCCTTTCCACTGGTGTCATATGTGGTTGTGGAGTCACCATAAGGGACAGAGAGAGATGTACCAGCCAGATCCATGAGCTTACGTGGCTTGTTCCTTGTGCTGCTAGTTCAGACAAGCTGCTGCAACACTTCTGTTCCACAGGGAATCTTTCAGCTCATCCCCTTCCCTGCCTGCCCTTCAGGACCAGCTCAGACCACTTCCATCTTCAGTCATGAAATACCAGGTTTGATAGATCTGAGCCCTCCTGAGTCATCATCACGGATTTCTGCAGATCCCTCACTGTGCAGTTGTACAGAGCAAACAAAAGGAGTTTGCCTTTCCCTTTTTGCATGTGGTTTGTGATCGTTCAGCTGGGCATCACAATACAACTAACTAATCTTCAGGCTTACAGGGCATTTTGCCATCAGCAATTCAGCACAGGGGAGGGAAATAAAACGATTTCTTTTCTTTGTCGCTGGCCGTCACACTAATACCACAGCACTGAATGGGATCAATGGGAAAGTGCTGCTACACTTCCTTAATGCTTTATTACAGGCACCAGGGTCCTGCTAAACAGCATAATAAAATATCAATAAATAGACTGTTTGCTGTGAAGGCTCCTTCTGCTTCTGCAATTTCTCCACCTCAAGCGCAATCTCTGCAGTTCAGTACATTTCAGCATAGCCAAAGGGTATGCTGGCATGCGGGGAGAGATGGGGATGGATAGATGGATGAATGAATGGATGGACTGGCAGCAGGCACAGGGGTGCTGGGTTTCAGAAGCTGGGAAGAAACAAGCACATCACCAGAGGGACACCGATGCCCATTAAAATCGTTCTGCTTTCAGCTTCCTACAAAACCCCCAGCTGATCATGTAAAAGCAAGACCGATTCCCCTCCCTTATTAAACACCCTAGAGAAAAAGAAGCACAGCAATGTTTTTTAAGCCAAGATTTGGGGGATTTTGGTCTGAGGGGATATTTCATTGGGAAGGTACCCAATAGAGGTACAGGAGTAGGCAAAAGCAAAATATAAGAAGGCCTACATGAATCATTGTGATCAAACAGACAAAAACGTGTCTTGATGAGTGATGAAACCAAGGATTTTCATCTTGGAAAAGCAGGCTTGGACCTTCCCACAGAACAGGAAATCCTCTACCCAACCTGCTCTTCTCACTCGCTCCATTTTGGATATAATCTTTTCTTTAGTGCCTCTGCCTAGAATATCTCAGTGAAGCTCCTGTGCTGAGAGACAGCTGGCTCTGTGTTGCAGCACGGTATAACACAGACCTCCTATTTTATTAATAGCTGGTGGTCTACCCAAGCCTTTGGGTTAGCCAGGGCTCCGTGCAGCCTGGCTCTGAATCTCAGCCAGCCTGTGCCTGAAAAATCCCTGCTGACCAAGGTCTGTCCTACAGCTTCCCCCTGGGGGCTTTGGCAAAGCACCTGATAAAGATGTCTTCAGCGTGTCTGACATCAAGCTATTATGCTGTTTACAAGAGATCTGTCACAGACAAGTGCCTTCTGTATGGGAGCTGTTTCCTCTCCAGGCAGAGAGCAGAGGACATCCTAAATTAGCTCCTGAGAATGGAGTTATTCCAACACACCCAGACACAAACTGAGCCATGCACAGAGCTGCATCCTATTGAGTTTGGCTTACAACCTGTACATTTTCTCTCCCCTTCCTTCTTTGCTTGGCTTCCTGGCCTTGCAGTTTATCCAGAAGGTCAGTGGGAGAGAGGGAAAAATCAGGATTGGGGGGGGGCAGGAGGTGGCAAGGCTGAGAAATGCCTGCTGGGAATGCTTTGGAAACCACCCAAAAGTAGGAATGCATCACTGTGAAGAGGACTGTTAACATGAAACAAAGCAGTCAGGAGCCCTGCCTCATGGGCTGCAACCCACTCCTCCTCTCAGACACACACGCAAAAGCCAGGAGCCCAGTGTACAAGAGTGGCTGCGGTTTATCCTCCGTAAACCAGGGTTTTTCCATGGCCTCTCTTCCCCCTTTGCCACTGCACCGCAGAGCATAGCGAGGTGCTGCCCTCCTGCATGGTGTGCAGCATGGAGTGGTGGAGGGCTCATCTCTCTAATCATAAATGCAGCCTCCCGTAAACTCAATTCCGTGATGCTGCGCCTGTGACGTCAGTAAATCACAACCATAAAGACGGGAAGGCAACAAGAGCATGCAAAGGGAATGTAAATGCATCCGGGAAGCCGGGGCCATCGCTCACATCAGGTTGCAGCTGAGCTCAGGCAGGAGAGGCAGGTCTGGTAGCTTGCACAGGCAGAGATGCCCATGCCAGCTCCTACCCCCTGGCATTCCCACCAGCCAGCCAGCAAGGATGGCATCTTGCAGAAGGAAATGGGAAGCATCCCCCTGGAAGCTGACTTAGCTGAATGGATGTTTGGGTTCAGTGGAAGATACCTGGCAACTCCAGGTTTTTAGCAGCTGGGTTTCATCATCTCTTGTCTCTCTCCATAGAAGCTGATATTCCTCTTGTTTTAATGACCAGATTTTCCCCAAAGGAACAGCATTTACTGCACATTTGACACCTGCTGTACAGAGCCCGGTGCATAGCAGTACAAAAGACAGTGGCTTGTTCCTCTTCATAACAGGTAAGCCTCCACATCCTGGCACTCCCACTGAAAGTGCTTCTGCCTCGTATATGGCAACACACAAAATCTCTTCAGATCCCACTAAGTGAGAAGGGACTGCAGATACCTAATGGCCCAATATCTATGCATGAGAACTCTACCCCCCCCTTGTGCACTGAAAGCATCCTGCTCTGTTATCATGGCCGAATTCACCCTGCGCAGGTCTGCCCAAGCCCCTCGCTTCTCCAGCAACAGATCCCAGCCGGATCCCACATCCAGGTGACCTTCTTCCAGCTGGCCATCACATGTGTGACTCTTGGCAGCGCAACGTGACGCTGACCTGAGCTTCCCCCCCCTGCACACGCTGCTGCTCTGCAAAGCAGAGGCCAATCCAGCAGCGGCTTGCTGGCAGCCCCGCGGGTAATCACGATGAGCAGGGAAAGTCTGTGCTCCCTGTGCATACAGCAATGAGCCTGCTGCACCCCCTCCCCAGGACCCCCTCTTGGAGCCCTGCCACACCAGCACAGGCTACTTGGGGTGCTTTGCCACATTGCTCCTTTGCCCCCCTCGCAGGGTGGCTTTGTGAGCCCCTGGGCTGTCGCAGCTCGACTGCCCACCGAAAGTGAAGCTAATGCTGTGTGACATCGCGCTCCCAGCACATCACACACTGAAGATGAGACCAGCTGAGGCTGCTCCTCGCTTCCTGTCCTGGAAACTTCCAGCACCAGACACACGAGTCCCCCCGCAAAGAGCTTTTCCAGGGTGATGGAGGGATTCTTTTAACGCATCTGAACTCAGCCTGTCACAGCCTTCACCACCTCCTTTCTCCCCAGAGCAGGGTGCCTAACTCAGCGGCAGCAGGTTGGGTCACAGGCTGATTCCTGCTCTGATCCAACCAAACCAGGAGAGGCAACATTAAAGGGGTCTCAGAGGCTTCTCCATAGTAGAGACTGGCTGTATCGCCCCAGGGCTGCCCCTTGCCACTCTCGCCCTGCTCGGCACAGCTGCCCACCCGCTGCGGCTCTGAGGTACTGG
>JAVHNF010050999.1:9652-20791 GCA_034783455.1 Micropsitta finschii
GGTATACACAGTCCAGCTTGCCCAGGGCTCTAAATAAAACTATCTTTATAAAAACATCTCGTAGAGCTGCCTCACAGTTCCTGGGAAAAGTAATCCCAATTGGTTTAGGTACAGGCACTGGAAATTGTCAGGAAAACTGCAAAGATGTGGGAGATAAAAATCCATTTAGGGTGGCAGATTTATGTCCTGCTCCAGCAAAGTCCCATTTGCTCCTATGCCTGCTTTTATTCCAGCCTCTCAATGTGGCCCTGAGGAGTGAGGTAAGCCACACACCAGTGCTGCTCATGGAAGATGTGAAAATCCTGCCCTTCCAGTGAGTCTTGGCAACTAGATGACAGAGGACTGGGAGCAGGGATAGCTTGTTGGAAAATCTTAGTGTCCTTGCTTCTTCTCTAGATGTTGTCAGGGCTTCATTCTTCACTGTTTGTAAAACCACAAACACTGGGGAGAAGGGGGAACAGGAGGCTCAGGACAGGGAGAGCTTTTACAGGTTAAGGTCAGGACTAAGGAAAAGACAAAGACCTGCAGGCCATGCCAGCATCAGTTTGGTGAAGTCAGTCCAAGGGAGATGTGGTGTTTTTTCTGCAAGTTTCTGTGAAGCATGCTTTCACACCTGGCTCTATGCCTAGTTATGGGGAATAGAGGACAACACAGCAAGAGCAAAAAACCAGCCAGGGAGAGAGCCAGGGAGGAACAACACTTTCTTCCGTGGCACAGGGAAGGAACTAGGGCTGGAGCCAGGAAAGTGGCAAAGAAGAGACGCAATTTGCTTTCAAGTCTTCTCTCTCCTTCAGGGCTACATGGAATGAAGCAAGGGGCAGAAAATGATGATGCAGACGGAGTAAGTGTCAGGGAAGGGTAGAGCTGGGGAGAACAAATGGATGGGAAGGAGCCGGGAAGGAGCCAAAAAGTCGTCACATCCCAGTCTGAAGGTGCGGTGGCATGTCACGCTCATCGGAAATGCTAGTGCTCCCACTTTGCCTGCTGTTTCTGTAGCAAGCAGAAGCACCTGGATGAGACAGCTCAGCTCAGCAATCCAACAAAACAGCATCCTGCAGAAAGTGCCATCCCTTTCATGTTCAGAAACAGCTCATCCTGCACTTGTGTCTGCAGTAGCTTTGGCTCAAAGCAGGAGCTGGGTGCTCCTGGAGGATCTGGGGGCCAGGAAGATGCAGAAAGGGAGGCAGAGGAGAGTAACTGGTGGAACCAAGAGAGGAGAGAGGGAGTAAAACCTGTGGGAGGTGATTTTACCCAACAGCTTGTGTAGTGCTTAGAGAGCACTTCTCATCCTCTAATACCACCTCTGTGGGACTATGCTTCTAGCCCAGACTTCTGCTTAGGAATGAAACCCATGAGAGGGAGTAGGAGGTGGGTGGAAGCCTCAGGTACCTTTAGAGTTCCTTGTGGAAGGTGAGACTGGGAAAGGGGAGTGTTCACTATGCAGCCTTGAATTTCCTCCACTGGTGGAGTATCTGCTTGGGCATCCTCAGGGAAGGAAAAGCTGGAACCCCAGCACTCAGCGGTGGGTCTCAAGCCCATATGTATGAGAAGAACCTGAAGGCTGCTCAGAGAAGCCCAATCCTTTGCAAGTCTTGTTTCCCAAACATTTTTGTATATAACCATGATGCTCCACTTCTGACATTGCTTTTTATACTCAGCTTTAAAGAAAATACATGCACATAGTAAAGATCCATTATGCCATCTGCAGTGAGCAAGATTTTTCTTTAAATGCTGGATTCCGGAAGCCAATTTTCAGAGTTTTGAGAATGTAAAGAAAAAAAATGCTTCTAGTTTTTTCAAATAAAAGAGTCTGTAACACTGTAAAACTTGTAGACAAATTTAAAACTGCTCATTGCACACATAAACTCAAAGGAAGGGCAAGATTATAAAGCAGAAATGACACCACATTTCACAGCACAGTGAAAATTATAGAAAAAAAATTACTTCATAGAAGGGTCTAGTTTGTTGTGGTTTAAAATAGTATGTTTTATTAGTTAAATAATAAAATTGACTTTTAATTTTTATCTTTCTTCAAGTCTGATGAGGAAGCCATAATAAAATTTGCTTTTTAGAAGTATTAACAGTGCACTTAGTGGGTTTTAACATGTTTAAAACATCAAACTTTTTTGTATTACATGAAGTAAAACTATATAGTTGTCATGTAATTATCTTCTGCTTACGTATTTCAATGGCAAAAAATATAAAAGTAAACATGTCTTCCACTTTGAAGAAAACAAAGTATTTTAAATGTCTGAATCTTGAAAAATTATTTAGGGGCCACCACATCCTATACATTAGGTAGTCCAGCTTCGTTCTAATATGCACTAACTAAAAAGTGCTAGTATATTATTCCATAAAAGAGCTAAGAAAGGCCCCTAGACTGAAATTCATATGTTAAATTTTACCACAGATTAACTCAGCAATACATAAAGAAACGTCCGGATTTAGCGCTTAAAGAGAGTAACAGTCTAAACAAAAGCATCAATTTTGCCCTTTAATAATGTGCGACCTTCTTTTTCACATTACAACAATGAACATTTTTTCCCCTGAGAAAAGTTACTTTTTCCCCCAAAGTGAAACAACATTCTCATAATTGAGGATAAAGGATTATCTACTTTTCAAGTTTTAAATATGTAAGATTTCTAATTCACGTCAAAGCAGAAGTCGTGTTACAGCATAACAACTGATACCTTGCTGAAAAGGGCTAGCTGCAGTCACAGTTGTTCCTGGATTTCTTCCAGCACCAGGCTTTCTTCCCCTCTGACCCGAGCTGTGACCTGCAGATTTCTTGGCTTTGCTCTCTGACCCTCTAGCCTCTGAAGAATCTTTTCCACTTGAAACGTGTGTAGAAACTTCCTGGAAATTTGCATTTGTAAATCGAGCTGTGGTATCTTCCAACCGCTTCAAGGAGCCTGACATGGAGTTGTTGCTAGTGCTTGTGTATGTCTAGCATTTTGATAAGAGAGAGGAAAAAAGACAAAAGAAACTGTTAGGTCACACAAAAAAACCTGTAACAAAAGAACTGTTTAAAAGAACCCATTCTTTAAAATAAACTTGGAAGTGCTCAAACACTAAAGTAACAGGCAACAGCAAGAGATACATACAGTGAATTCCTGAGATTTTCAGCAAACAATTTTAAGTGCATAAAACTTCATTTTGTGGAAAAAAATGAATGAAAACGTCAGCTTTGGTTGAAATTCTTATTTCACTGAGGTCACATCTATGGTTACAGAGTCCTTACATTCTATTTAAATAGGATATTGTTATTTTGCTGCTTAAAATTCAAAATTAAAAAGAAAAAATGCTTTTCTGAAAATATTATTTTTATGCAGTTTGTTTCTTCAACCTGGAAACTTTGTTCCATCAGCAGTGGAACTGATGAAGGCTTCAGAACCTAAGACCTTGCACTTTTAAGACTTCGTAGTCTAAACATCAAACCCAAAATCGATTCCAACAAGCCCAAGTGCCCCTTATGTCTTCCCTTCCCATCATCACACTAGGATTCCCTGCCATTCAGCCAGTTCCTTGAATAAACACAACATAACACACTCCAGGAGCCCCCAGTGCAGATTTCTTCCTCATCCCCCACCCAGCCCTTTTCCTACACCCATCAACTTTCCACAATGCTTTCAAAAATTTTATCTTTAGGCCCATTATTCTTCCAATGAATTTTGTCAGAATTCTTCATACTGGTGAACTGTCAAAATAGGTTCACAGAAAGTAATGAGGTGGGCAGGGAAAATGCACACATAGCATTAGAAAAAACCCACAAAGGTATGGAATTTTTTCCGTAATATGGAAAAGGTTTTTGTAAGAGAGAGAAAAAGAGAGAGAGAGAGAAAGTGGGAAAGGGAAGGAAAGGAAAGGGATTATGATAGCAGAATTTTTATATCAAAGAAAATTAATGCAAAATTACAGAAAAGGAAGTAACAGCCTACTGTTATTTATATTCAAACCAGCTAATAAAATAGCCTTTTGACTGCATAAAGCTTCTTCGACAGAAAATATGCAAACCAGAAGCTAGTCATCTATTCAAAACAAGCTTAGTTTTTCAGTTTTTATTAGAAGAGAGTTTAAAATAGTAGCTAAATTTTTCTCCATTAAAGACTACACAAATATATGGCTCTTAAAATTGAGCACATATGTGTTTCCTCTTCCCCAAGACGTTTGCTGTATTTAGGCCTAGAGCAGAGTATTTCTTCATCATAAGCAGCTTTGCATAGCTATTATAAAAAGTTTTCCATATCTTTACTAAAACAGCTACGACATTTACATAGAACTTACTTTTCAGACAACTAAATATGCGAGCTTTGAGATAGATAAACATTTAAACCTATTTGTGTACCGCTCTGTATGAACTATTGTGAACTGCAATAAATACATACAACAGATTTCCTGAATAACTGTGAAGAAGAAAAATCAGTCTAAGTCTGTTGAAGTACAATGTTAAAAATTACTTACCCCACATTCATATTACTATACTGGTAAGTGTGTCTAATGGAGATCAAGCCACTTCTAAAGTATGTTTAGTAATTAACTTTTCGAATTATTACAAAGTCCACAAGAACGCTTAATTTTCCTGAAACTGATGTGTCACTTGACCTGAGTAGCAGTAATTCAAATCTGAGTTACCTGAACAAAGGGCTTCCAAATATGCAATAACCTAAACCAAAAGTCATCCTTTCTCTAGGATCCAGGATTTCTCATCCAAAACCTTCCTTTCCTAATTCTTATCTCCTATCCACTCAGTTGGATATTAATTAAAAGGATAATCCTCTGTTGGCATCAACAATCATAGTTTGATGTTATTTTCTACCTTTTCCCCATTACTGGAGGAATTTTATTTACTTATTTTCTTATTTTAAAGGGAAATAGAGTTTAACATAGCTCTGCAGACTGGCCAGGGCTAGGCAATGACAAGTAGGCATTAATTTGCATCTACCATGCAAAGATTTAGTTTGACTGCAAAAGCCTGAGCCCTGCTCTCTGGAGAGCATGCATGAACATTGCAGTTCTGCTGTTGAAGATTTTATTCCAACAGTGTTTCAGAAGGTGCTCTAAAATGTACTGAAATCTACATGCTGACTCGGAAGATCTTGAACACTACTGTGATGCAGTATGGCCTAAGCATACCAAAGCTGGTGTCATTTGGTATTTTTTTTTCCCCAGATTGTATTCCTTATTATTAATTGCAGCAAAGTGCTCTAAACCAGATACACATACATCAGTTGCTTTGAGAAGCCACAAAGTACGGAACAGGATCTAAGGTAAAGCTTATTAAGCTAACTGGTTCAAACAATATCCTACTCACCACTAAAACTGCTTTTCTAAAATGCTATTTTCTAAAAGACAAAGGCCTAAGAGAAATGTGTCAGAAAAAAAACCTTAACATGCCATGGCAAAGTTCTGCTGTTTGTTTGGGTTGTGGTTTTTTTAGGTCAGGAGAATGACAGCGGCAAGGAGCAAGGATCAGAGGACAGAGGCAGAACACCTTAGATTATTTACTGACCGGCTTCAACCTCTGCAGCCCCATTCTCCCCCCAAGCCTACAGTGCTGTCTCCTTCCAGCATGTGCTTTCTAACCAGGATACACAGTTCAAGCATCCCCGTCCACTGTTCACACTGCAGTCAGTCATTTTTCCTTCATTTCAGTACTGATATGTTTCAAAAGAGATTCCCTGATGCTCCAACTCCATTCCTTGGTTTATCAAGGAGGACTTGTCTGTTTCATGAATGTTAATCCTGTTCTCAAAATTCAATCAGTATTTGCTGGTGCAATTACCAAGCTAACTCTGTGTGTATCAGAGTTCCTTTATGCTTCCCATAAACCAGTTAGCAGGGTTTTTTTTCCCCAAAAAAGCAAAGTTTCACATTATATCAATCTGGTGCAGACAGAGCTACTGTCATTTTTATGCCCCCCATATATCACTCTGTGCATCCTGAAGAGTTATACCACCAATCTGCAGCACGTCTTAAAACTTCTGGGATAGCTTTAGATTTACAGTAAAGGTGTAATAATCATTCTTGCTATACACAGTACATCCCAAGGATTGAGAAGCTGTAAACCCCAATACAGATGTCTAAGGTGGTACTCTTGTACAGAGAAGGGAAGGACCACATCAGGTAATCCTCAAAAAAAAAAAAAGCCAATAAAAGCACAGTCCAAGTAAAAAATAACCAACAAAAGAACCGCCAACACATACCCCGTACCTCACAAACACTTCACAGCTGTAGGATAGTGATGTTTAGTCATACCAAACAGACATTTCCCTACTCCTTAAGTTCTCTTCAGTACCCCACTGTGGTAGGATCTGAGCATGTCCCCTAATAACCAGACTGGGCTGATAGCGAGGGTGAACTCAGGAGGGTTATCATCATCATCTCTGCTATTACAGATAAAATTCAATCCGCTGTACTTTCTTTCTCTTTGCAGTATCTCTTATTTAGTTACTGGCTACAATTTCAATGCAGATACACTGTATTGTGTATCTTTGCATATATCAATATCTTGGAGTTCTGTTTTAATTAGTAACACTCCACCTCACCCAAAAAAAGGACAGCTGTGTTTTTCTGTGTATGTTAAACCACACCTGTTTTTAAACTCTCAGTACAAGCCAAGCTCAAAACCTGAGACAGAAGGTTTTATCAGGACTGATAAAAAGGGGTGACAGCCCTTCCCAACTAAGAGGAAGGCCAAAAAAAGGGAGAGACAAGTTCTTAAGTTCTCCCAGCCCTTCTTAAAACATTCTGTATCCATGCCCCAGAAGTTAAAAACTTCTTAGTACATTAATCGAAGAGTAGCTAAGAATTTCTTATTTCATATTCTTTCACACTTAAATGATCCAGACTAAGCAGAGTTTACTGAGTTACTTATCACAAAAAATGCCTCTCAAAACAGTGTATTCACTTCTCAACATAGAATTTGGACTGGAACCTTAGTAAGACTTACTGGAATTAAATTTTGCAGAACAAACAGGCAAGCCTGTCATGTAAATCCACAGTTTATTCTGCAGCCTTCATGAATCCCTCTTAAGAAGCCATTCATCCAGACAAAAACATACTCTGTGGCATCACCTGCATATACGGTCATTACCACCGTATCACAACGGATTTAAGTTCTTTAAAAAGGAAAAACAAAATTAGTTTCAAATTCTAGTTCCCCCCACAGGAACAACATGGTACCAGAAGTAATTTTATACCATGATAAAACAACATATTCTTTGCAAAGAGACTGCTGTGAAAAAATGACATAAAGTCCAAATCAATTCTCACAACTCTATGTAAAAGGACACACAAAAGTAACATATTAATGCAATATTCTGAACCAAATATTTATTTTGGAAGAAAACAAATATTTGTCTTACTGGTAAAATTTCAACTTTTTCAGGAACACACTACGAAATTATCACCCAGAAAAGCAAATGCATGGAAATGGTGCCAAAAGTATGTAGGGAAAAAACTCAAAAGAAATTAAAGGAACAAAATAAAAAAATAAAAATTAAAAAAAGAAAAAAAAAAAAAATAATTAACACCCCCTCCAAAAAAACCCAAAACACAAATCAAACAACTTCCAAATAGCCAGTATATTTAAAAAAAAAAAAAAAAAAAAGGGGGGAGGTGGGGAACCAAGAAAACCATAATCACAGTAACTTCATCTAAAAAAAAATGAACAGTGATTTTCCTGATGATACGAGGCATTATAAAAAGAAGCTAGAAAATCACCACAAAAAAAAAAAGCTAGAAAAGCACCGCAAGGTGCAAAACATTAGAAGAAGAAAATTAAAAGGCCCCATGCCAATACTTAAATTCCACAACGAACATTTCTGCTTTAGTTTAATGTAGTTAAAATTTACGTTACAGAATTACAGAGACTTCTGTTCTCTTTAGTATTCGCTCTAGCTCTACCTTGCTACTGACCATAGAGTTGCAACAGTTTTTTTAATGTTATCTATTTTATTATTGTTAAGACTATAAAGAAGTGAGGTTTAGGTATTCAAAAGAATATAAAAATATTTAAAATGCTCCTATTATAAATCCTATAGATTTAACTGCAAAAATTTATCTGACTTGCTATACATACATATGCAGTACAACCTTGATTATCAGTACAGCCACCAACTCAGCAACACTATCAGTCCTTAACTGGGTTTAATAGAAGTTCGCTAAACATGGGATTTTACTCTTGTCTGCCTTCCTAAAGTACATACCAGTGAGTTGTAAACCCTGTAATTAGAAAAAATCTAAGGAGGACAAAGCAATTAGAAAAGAGGTTGGCAGAAAAACAGAATCTAACTTTCTTCTTAGCATTAAAAGCATATTGCAATAAGTAGGACTCAAAAATAACCAGTATTTCAATAAATTTTATTCAATTTTTACACCAATGTACAATAACGCAACATTTCGTTAAAAATTATAATGATGATTAGATGATGATGTAACTGACAAAAGATGTGATCATATATAGCACAAAACCTAAACAAAAAATTGTAGAGTTTAAACGAACTTCCCACACAAGAAGGGTGGGAATTTTCTTTTACAGGCTATGAAGTTTGCAAGTTGTCTTTTATAAAGATGAATATGTTCAAGACAAATTAATAAAAGGAAATAACGAATCACATGGACCAGTCAATACTATTCAAAGTGTTCTACAACCTAATTTCAATAAAAATTGTCACACTGCATTGGATTTTTATGGCAAGGTTTTGGTAGCAGAGGGCTACAGCTGTGGCTTCTGGCCCTATGTCTGATGGAGCAAATGCCAGACGGCTCCAAGACAGACCAGCAGCTCGCCAAGGCTGAACCCACCAGAAATGTGGTAGCACCCCTGGGATAACATAGTTAAGAGGGGGACAAATTACTGCCCAGGAATAACTGCAGCCAGAGAGATGAGTAAGACTAACAGCTCTGCAGACACCAAAGTCAGTGAAGAAGTAGGGGGAGGAGATGCTCCAGGCTCCAGAGCTGATGCCCATTCCCCTGCAGTGTATGAACAGGAAGGAAAGACCACAGAGCCTAATGGAGCAGACTGCTAAAAAGGCAATGTGATATTACAAGTAGATGAAGCATGAGCTGTAATTTCATTAATTACCAGCTTAAATGCTTATAGGTTCAGTGACAGCTCAGCACACACAAGTGAATTTCAAAGGAAAGATTTTCTAAACCTTCTCAAATTATTACACGTAAGTCAATGAAATAAAACTTACTGGACCATCAGTGGCACCTGACTGAGGTCATTGAATCACTCACTTCTCTAGTACAAAACTCTTAAGCTGTTCTCTATATGATAAATCTCAAAGTATTGTGGGATTTTATGCAATAGGAAAAATACCAAGCATGCCTGATAATTAGAGAATCTATACCATTAGAAAGCTCCTGTATATATAATGGAATGATTACATCATGAAATTTCAACATAAGTAATTGAAGTGGAAGAGGAGGAAAAACACTGACTTACTTTCTCTGTAGTTACAGTAAGAGATGGAACCAAGGATGGTGAGGACTCCGACTGCTTCTTATATTTTTGCTTGTGTTTATCTTTCTCTTTATATTTCTGTAAGTTACAAAAGAGAATAGAATCTAAGTTCACCTTCATCTTTAGCATAACCCATATTATGTAGCATCACGTGTTATCAAAATATGAGAGTAATAACATCCTGTGCTATTTTAATGTAATTTTTTTGTGGGGGTGCATTTTTATAATAAAATTTTATAATAGCAAATAAAATATTTATTTATATTTGCTTTCAAAGTACACAAACTGAAATTCTTCAATTATAGGGAGCATTTATGAATCCACTGTTGTTAATTTATCCATCTTCCAAATAATAAATTAATCATCAAAAGAAACTTGTTTAAAAACAGAGACATGGCTGCTGCCATCAGAATTTTTCCTGCATTTCTCACCAAAGATTTCTATCTTCCTGCATTTCTGCACCTGCACGGTATTTTTTATTGGGATACTACTGCAAATTAATTCAAGTTTTAGCTTTGGCTCCACTACTGACATCTTTATGAATAACAACGTGAAATTTGATTTAGATTTCATTCCCAAAAAGGGTGCATACAGTTTACATACTAAGTAAGTATCTTCCATGTTAAACTGGACAAAATACCAAAAGCCGTACCACTGAAGTCTGCTTTCTAAAAGAGCCTGAGAATTTATTTAGTTTAAATACAACATGAATCATTGGCAGTGTGAATGAAATTGTGCAAACAGACAAAATAATTGCTTAACCCAGAGCCACTAGACTATAAAAGAAGCCTTCAATACTGGTAGACATCAATTCTTCAAGGATTACAGATGCAGACCCAAAATGTTTTTGTTTAAATAATTCAAACACAAAGAAAAAGCCCAAGTCTGACAAAATTAACAACTCAACTTAGAACACAGGAGTCCAGTATTTTTACCAACTTCTTTACCAAGGTCACTTTTCCCCCAGTATCATAATACAGTTTATTTAGACAGCCAACATCAGAAGATGCAGGGAAACTGCAGAGAAAGTTACTTGTAAACTACTGGCACTTAAGTATTGTGCTTCTTTATTAGGTATATGTGAACATACACACAAAACTCAGCAGAACAGCATGATCTATGGTTAGTTGTTCAGAATGAGCACTTCAACAGAAAGCTACCCAAAAAATGCATACATATGGATTGACACAAGGGATTTGAAACTCCCATATAGAGCTTGAAAATATGAAGACAACATAAAATGTTTAATTCTGAATAGCCATATGAAAACTCAGTAACTGTTTCCAATCTTAAAAATTATCCATGCTGATCTTTAACTATCAAAATTATTACCCAGACTCTCTAAAGAAAACATAACTTGCACAACAGCAACTGCACAACCACTCTCAAAACAAACCAGGTTGAGATGTAATACATGCATACTCTACTCAGGTATCACCAAGCATCAGCTTTCTACTTTAGTCACAACTGAAGAAATATTAGAAACTTACTTTATGGAATCAGATTGACAAATAAGAGAATGGATTCTCAAATTCTCTAATAAAGCAGAATTAATCAACAATCTAGACACAAAGCTAAAACGAAAACACATTTACAGAATCACAGAATCACAGAATCCCAAGGGTTGGAAGGGACCTCAAAAGATCATCTAGTCCAACCCCCCTGCA
>JAVHNF010051001.1:0-14416 GCA_034783455.1 Micropsitta finschii
TGTAAATGGCTTAGACATGCTCTGAAAACATATTTAATAAAATAAGTAGCCTTTATCATCAAATAAAGATAATTTTGCTGGCTGTTGACAAGTTATAATTCTTTTAAAAGCCATTCAAAATAAATTACACTATTTGTGGATATACAATGAACAATCTAGCAAAGCATTAGTAAAATCCTGTGCATTTGAAACATGGTGGTTTTTTCTAATAGAATTTTAAATTGTATTTCTTTTATGAAATTTCCAACATCCTTTAAATATAGTTGGAATAAAAATTACATTGAAATTTGTAGATTGCTTTGATCATACTTGACTACTTTCCAAATAAATAGAGACACTTAAAAATGGTGTATGTGTTTGCAAACACTTCAGTAAAATATGAAAATTTAAAAAGTATATGATACGCTACTGAAAAAATATGTAATAAAATATTTCCAAGTTCCCCAAAAAATTTTAGTGGGACAAACTACTATATTTTGCTCCACTAAAATAAAATAATGTTACTTTATGGAATAAAATAAAATTTTATAGAATAAAATACTCTCTGGAATCAAATAGTGGAAGTAGAGGAGTTATTTTTCTAATACACTGGAAGAAAGGGTAAAAAGTCAGTGAATTGAAAGCTGCCTTTCTGGACAAACTGAGGAGTGAGAAACACCAGGTGAGGGAAGTGTGAAAACAAGAGAGAACTTTTTCATCTTAATTACAAACTTTTTCCGCTTTGATTAAGCCCATTTTCCAGTTCAGACTATTTTGCTAGGAGGAATTTTAATTAAAGTTGTGAAAAATGGATAGCCTGAATATTAGGTTAACCTTCTCTTGTTTATTAATAGGTGGAATAGAAAGATGGTAAAACAGTTTTCTGTTTTGGTTTAATTCTATCTATCAAAGGTATTTATTCATGTTTCCGGGAAGCAGTCAGAGGTGGGCAGGGCTTGGTGTAACTGTCTTATGCGGACTGATGAAAAAAGATGTTCCAGTTGGAACAGGAGCTGTAGTTTGTGTGATGAAAAGGTCACCTCCAGTCACATAACGATGTAGACAGGCACAAGGGCTGGTGGGGAAGCCGGATAACCCTCTGTCCTCACTGCTTCTAGGGCTGCCCCAGGGGAGCCTTAATCCACATGGTGAAGATAGGAGCACCCCAGAGGCTACCCGAGGGGAATGAGGCTCACTATGGGATTCAGGGAAGAGCCTTTTGTGATTACATGAGAGATATTGTGGGATTTTTTAGGTGATCAGCCTTGCTGCTAGCTTGACCTGGGGACATGTAGCTGTGCAGTGTTGCCTTGATTGAGCTACTGGGTTTTGTAATCTCTGCACACTGCATACCTCGAAGAAATCATAAAATGCACATATACAATGCTCTGTCAAATATGCAAGTTTCATTTACTATAGTGTAGACCACAGCACTTTCTATGCAAGTGTTCACTGACAGTGAAAATTACTAGTGTGTTAACTTAGTTGAAAAAGCTAGTGGAGTTCTTACTAGAAACATTATGTTAGTATTATTAAATATATAGTATTGATAAATGTATATTTACAACTGATGTATATTGTCTATATTAATATTTTCATATATTGTCCTGTAGTTCTTTCCATGTTTCCAAATTGTGTCAAAGTTCATATCCTGTCACCTATCATTTAGACTCTCTCCTGTTCTTTTTGGTGTGAGATGGATGTAAACCACAGTAATGGTAGCAGGTTGAGAGCACCACTGTTTTAGAGACAGGAGAATTAGTACTTCCTCTGTGGAATGTATGCTGCTCTTTTACCCTCTTGACATACAAATAAGGTGCACATTTACCAGCAGAGCAGACTGGGACAGTATTATAGGTTTTTTTTAATGATAGGATGGTTATCTTTTCTGCCTGTCACAGTTGAAGGAGTATCTGGAAGATATTCTTACTCATATGATTTAGTCTTTGGTAGTCCTGCAAAGAGCAGGGAGTTGTACTCAGTGATCCTTATAAGTCTCTTCCAACTTGAGGTATTCTATGATTCCATGATTCTATGATTAAATTCATTTTTGCTCTTTCACAGGCACACACCTTTGCACAGCACTGGGGTAGACTGAGGCACCCTCCATGCTTTGGGTGCATTCAGAGGTTCCCTGGGCAAATTGTAGTACGATGGTGTTTGGCAGGCAGTATCCAAGTTACTGCCAATTTCTTGTGCCTATGTGTTTGTTCCCCACACTGCTAAAGTACCCCAGGAGCTCAGAGAAACTGGATCTCTAGGTGTATGATATTTTTGGCCAGCATAGCTGAATCTGAGGGAAAATACAAGATGAGCAGGAGGCTGGAGCATAATAGTTTGCCTGGCCCCTCCTGACCCTACCTGCTCGCAGCTCAGCCAATCTGTCCTTGCATATATTTTACAATGCGAATTACATAGACTAGATACTCTTATATCTGGAAGGACCCTCACCTCCTGCAGTGTATGTTATTGAGACTTACAGAGAAGTGACTTTGTACCACCCTCTGTATGTAAACATAAATTTCGTATGCAAAAAAGCATGACAATACCTTAGAACTGACCTTGGGAATTGCCCTTTTTTTGTTGTTTTGTTTTGTTCTGCTTTTTTATTCTGTGGAGGTTCTGAAAGACAAAGGCAGCTCTCTGTTTTTAATTACTGTAAGTAGCTTGTAAGTAGCTGGAACAGCTTTTTATACAACCTGATTTGAATATATTCCAGGCTGCAGATAGACACCTATTTTAAAGGCACAGCATGCTCATTGTGGCTTTCTGCCAGTCAAACAGTTGTCACTTGCTAGACAGTCCTAAACAACTTCTGCTCCTTCCTCAATTTGCTGTCTGTCTGACTGATAGAAAGGGCAGGGCTTCTCCCTTCCTCCTCCCCTTTCTTTTCCTCTGAACCAGTGTCACCACATGGCAGGAGAATTCAGCCACTGCTGCTAGAACAAGGCACTGTTTGTGCTGCTGGCCCCAGGGCTTGGATAAGGACCCCTGAAACGGAGCAGAGCAGATTATCAGTGTAATTCCCCAAGAACCCTCTGCTTTCTGTAACTCCTTGGGGTGGATATGGAGGAGAAGAAGGTTTAGTTGGTTTTATTTTGCTTTTGAAACTTTTGAAGCTTTCTCAAGACTGACAAAAATGAAATCCAGATCTGTTTTTTCCAATTATGTATGCAGACAGATTATGTATAGATTGTATGAGTACTGTGGTCTGGTCTTGTAGCAATAACACTCAGAGACCTAATCTGAAGCAAAGCTAACATGATAAATGCATGGAAATGCTTGGTTTTTTTTTCTCCATACTTGGTTTTATCTCCATAGCACAATTATGGGGGAGCTTTGCTACTGTATCAGATCAGCAGAGAAGCACCCAACATAGCTCAGCAGCTCCACAGAAGACCTCAACTGAACCTTAGTATCTTTTGCTCCACCTCCTCCCTTACCTCTTGTTGGACTCCGTGCTTGCTTGCTGGGCTAGAGGCTCCACGCATTTTGACGAAAGTCCTAGAAATGTTCTCTCTGGACTACTGAAAATATTCTGACTCCTGGTTCCTGATTTTGACACTTTGACCCTTTGGGAATTTTTATGTTTTTATGGACATTTTCTTTAAGACTTTTCTTTAGCCAGTGATTTTGTCTTAGTCAAAATTTAGTTACTGTCCATCTGGGGCAAAAACACATAGTGGCCAATCCCTCCTTTTAAGGTTCATTATTATTTGTGGTTTGTAGAATTTTTCCACTTTCTCTTTTCAGGCAAGCTTTTCACAGCCAGCTTTGCTAAACTTTTGACCCTATAATGAAGAGGAAAAGTATCTTAATTCTGATGGTCAGGATTCTTAATTATATCCTTAATATAGCTAAGTGTAGAATTCTTTTTTTTTTCCATTAGAAATAGAAGTCTTTCACAGCCAGCCATCATTGCAGAGACTTTGAGTGCAAGATACTTTTCTTGTCTCTTTACTCCTTCTTTGCTTGGCTTAGGTGAGATGCAACAGTTCTACTAAATGATGAGGAAGAAAAGAAGGGAAAAGAAAGGTTTTCCTCCATGTATTTTCTCTTTGCTGTACATTTTGTTTCTGACTGATCCTTTTGGAAGAGCTCAAGCTGCTGAAGGAAACTGGTCAGTATGAAACATAGTTTATTTTCTCCATTCCTTTTCTTGTTTACTATTGCTGGTTTTAGCTACTGCCTATATATTTTCTTAGGACTTTGTCAGAAGAGTGCAATAGGTTTTATTTAAATAATTATCTCCAGTGACAACTCACTGCCTTCAAACAATGCCTTCTCAGTGTCTATGGTGTCTTGTGCATGGTATTCAGGCTTGTTATACTCTGGTCTCTGGACAGTTACAGAAATGAAAAATCAGGAAATGCTGTTAGGTCCTTGCCAATGTGTATATAGGATACTGTGTAGATCTTCATATATTTCCTATATAATATCAGCTACAGTCTTTAGTATTTCCTAATACTAAATATGTTTCATCTGTTTCCTGCTTCCTTTTCGAAGTCCCAAACACTAAGGCACTTGTAACCTTTTCCATTTTTCTACTACTAATAGTAAAAGAAATATCACCCATAAAATCCTCTCTGCCTCTCTGACTTGCTCTCTTGTGAGGCCACCACATGATTATGTCTCCATAATCTATTCTATGACAGCACATGTCTAGCTACAGAAATTCTCTCTATGCTTGATGTTTATGCAGTTCAAATATGTTTAAATATCAATTTGTCTTTCCATCTTTGTTAAATGTTTGCCCTCAGCTTTTTCAAATTTTCCTTGCAAGGCAAGTTTTCCAGGCCCTACATCTTTGTGCTTGGTTTTTGGCTTTTTCTCAGAAGTCACAATCTGTCAATGCTAGAGCTAGTTGGGAATTTTCCAGTGAAAATCTTCTTTGTTTTGTTTTTTAATTGGAAAATAATATTTGTAAAACTGAAGACAATTCTCTTGCAGAAGGTGTTTGCTCTCCCTGCCCCTAGGTATGTTTTAGGTTGGTACGATCTGAATAGACACATTTAGTTTTGTGAAACCAAGTGGATGCTCTTCCTTCTGGTTAACTGGCCAAAATATTTGAACTGTTCTTAAACATTTTTTATGTGGACGAATTCAGATACCTCCTCACACAGCAGCCCCTCATCTGTTGAAACACTGTGTTTAAAATTCCAGCAGTGGAAAACAGTGGAAGATCGTGGGAGATGATACAAATTGGCCAAGGCTTCCTTCTGCAGGAAAAAAAGAAACCCAAACATTAAGTATAGTGGCCATTAGGAAGAAAGGGACAGTTATCAAACTAAGATAAATATTGGTGGCATTGTTTACCTTTCCCAATGGCAGCATTACAGAGTAGTTATGATCCAGACAGCTGCAGATGTTCCCTAGGTTCAAACTCAGAAAAGTTCTGAATGGCTTCTTGCTGCTGCAGGTTAACAGCAGGTTCATTCATTATTATTATTACTGATTTCCTAGGAAGATGCGCTTAATTAAGCTGGCTGCTACCACCACATGAGTTTTAAGGCAAACTGCTAATGTGAGCTATTTATTCCATGCACAATTGAACACACTGCCAATGCTGCCTATAATAATACAAAAATGTTGTTATGATTACTAAGAGTGTGTGCTAAAAGACTGAAGACATTTTGTCACTTGGCTTCTGTAAGGTTTAAAATATGTTGGCTAGGGTTTAGTGTTAAAAAAAAGTCTTAAAAAAAAAGAAAAAGAAGAAAAAAAATTGCTACTAAAATATCTCTGCTCCTAAACACACTGTGTTGTAGCAGGGCAAATGGGTGATGGTTTTAGCTGACTCTACCACCTCTCTCCAGTCACTGTTTTTTCTGTATTCCCCTCTTTCACCTGTATTGGACTCACTTATATATATTTACTGCAACACGGGGTATGCTGGGACAATCCAGCAGAAAAAGAAAGCTGGGTGATGGGAATCCAAAGCCTCAGGATTAGCAATAACAAATTCTCAATTATATTGTGATGTGTTTCTTCAGAAACCCCTTTGCATATACAAGGCTTCATGAGTGAGTTCATTATCTCCTGGTATGTAGAAATGTATTTTGCCTTTGCTCAGCCAACACTAATGTATTTATTATTCATCTGATACTAGACCAGGCTTTAAGCTGTGTAATGCTTTCTTTACCATTTCATTGTTTATTTGTTTTAATGAATACCCATGAGCCAGAGTCTGAATGCAGACCTGTTGTTTTACTCATGGGTGGCAGCAAAGACTTCAGAAGAAAATGTCTTTTATTTTTTCAAGGTACTAACCTCCTAACTGGGAGTTATTTAAATGACAGTACTATTTCTTCTCCTTTTCCAGATATTCATGTGCAAATACATTGGAGCACTTAGTACTTCTCGTGCAGTTTGACTGACTGAGCTCACAGTTGGGACTGAGTAGATAATTTCTGTGTGAGCAGCTGAAGTATCCAACTTTGGCTTATATTCAGCTACAAAGAGTTTAAAATAAAATATTGAGAGAAATCAGCAGGAGAATGGAAAAATCATGGTGTATAAGTCAGAACATGTGCACCCTCTGTGAAGTTAAGGCAAATGTAATAGGCTTGCACATTGGTAAAAACAATAGGGTTTATTTACAGTGTGTTAAGTTTCTGTTATTGTAAAGCTACAGTGTATACAGGCATGTAAGTGTGGTAAAGTGACATGAGCCAGGCCAAACCTTGATAGGCATGTGAGTTCTGCCAAAATACTTCAGTATGACAACTGGAAAATGTAGAGGATGAGATTGAACTGAGGGAGAAATAAACAGTGGAGAAAGCAGTACTGGAGCTGCACTGGCAGTGTGATCTGTAAAACAAAAGCAGCTTGTGTGGGAGTTCCCATGTTAATATTCCTTCTGGGTCAAATTCCATGTATTTTGTTATTGCAAAAAATCCTTTCAAAGTCAGTCTTCTCGTAAGACTAGAGGCAGGTAATAATAATAATTAATAAATTATGCTGAGGCTGACTAGTTATTCCTAGGACAATGGTCCCCCTGGCTATATTTTTGCTAACAGATAAAATGGATCAGAGATTGTTCCCTGGCCCTGGGGCTAGAACATGTCCTGTGTCCAGAGAGCTAAATACTTGTTTCTAAAATAGGATGCCTGTTGGCACTGGCCTTGGACCTGGGCTAGCCTGTGAGCCAGCACCAAACACAGCTCTAACAAATGACTTCAACGCGTCTTCTGGTTCACTTGGGCTTTTTGAGGAGCAGCAGGACAGATGACCTCCAGTTGTCCTTGGCTGAGCTTCAGGGGAAAGGTTTTTCCAACAGGATGACAGGCTCTTTTCAAATACTGTTTTCTCAACAAGAAAAAAACAATGACTGCTTGGTACTGCTTGATCAGATACAACATCAAATCAGTACAGATTATGGAGAATGAATTTTGAGGAAATATTGGGTTATTGAGATATTTGTTTTGGTTTTTTTGGTTGGTTTTTTTTCTTTCCCACAAAACAAAGCTCATTTTTCTTGGACCTCTGTGCCCAAGTAGAAGTGGGATGAGTGAGACTCAGCCTTGTTGTGTGCTCCGCAGCTGTTTGGTTTTGTTTTCAGCAACTGTCCAATGCAAAAATGCAAAAGCAAATTCTTAATATTGGACCAGAAACCAGGTATCCCCTCAAACCAAAAGGTCTACTGTTAGCTAGACCAGAGTCCGGCTATGTTTTTTTTAGACTGTGTCTCTCACTTGCCCCTTAAATATGAAGCATCACAAGAGATGGAAGCAGTTTCATCCCAGCTCAGTCTTGACTGCCTCTTGGGATATGACAACAATTACATCAAGCCCCCTCAGGCTGAGAGGAGCCCCAAACCGCTCCCTGTGTGAATGCTGTGCTTATTTCACAGAGGTGGAGAGTAGCACAAGTATACCCTCCTCTCCAAAGACGAGGATTCTAGTTCCTCTCATGTCAAATTTAGGCAGAATTTAAGTGAGAACACTAAGTCTACAAATTTTTATGTTGTTTTTAATTTCCCTTCCTTCTGCTTAATCTGGTTCATCATGGCCATGAGAACTGCAAATTGCCAGTGCAGGAGACACCTTGGGTGTGATTGTCAGATCTGTTGTCACCATTTTATAATGGGTGACAGGACTGGTGTTGCACTGAGCCCTGCAGATTTTTGTTGGCAGCCCCAGAAGGTCTCCACTGGTGCACATTCTGAAGGAGGTAACCCTGCAGTGTCTTTCTCAGGGTGGTGGGAGATCACAGACCTGGGGCATGTCACTGGCTCAGGAAGATTTTCCTTAGGACATGAGATGGTATTTTGTCTGTGAGATGTGCTGCTCCTAGCAGGAGCAAGGGATGACAGGAATCTTGTTTTATCAGCAGCCAGGGTCAGGCAGGAGAGGTGGCAACCCTTTGCTCTCAGCTGCTGCATCAGCAGGCAGCCTGGTCTCTTCATATGAAGTTTCAATTTCAGTGATTACTGTGTAGATATATACCTGGTGTCAATGTACGAATGCTGTCCAGCCCCTGACTGAAGCCTCTTCCTGGGCACTTGTTTGGTCCAGGGGTCAGACTGCTCGCCTCAGGAGACATGTCCAGGTCGTGGTTGTGCCCTGACACTCAGCACCTGTAAGCAAGAGGTTGAGCTGCCCTGTAGGGGCCATCCTGCTCCTGCTCGCCTCCCCAGCATATTGCACCACAGCCTGCTGCAGTGTCACCAGTCCGGCACAGGAAACCGTCTTGGATACAGTCTCTGAGTACTGATGTAATAAGAAATGATGGTAATGACAGTGGCTTTGCATGTGGCAAATCAGCTTTGGCAAATGGGCTTTATGAAAATGGTTATTTTTGAAAGGCTTCTGCAGTTTTTGATAGACTCGGGATATTTCATGTGAAACAAGGACAAATTATTTAATGTGCTTTTTATTCACAGCTTAAGTGAAGACTTCAGAAAAATGAAAAGGACACCTTTAAATGAGTGCTAGTGGTTTTTTACTGACCTCTCAATATTTCAGTCCTGCTTTGGAAAAATAATAATTACTTTTTATGATTTCTTTCTCAAGCAGCATTTTATTTAAGCAGATGCTTTCATTTGTAAGATGGAAACCTTTTTTGATTTCCAATAAAATGCCAGGCTCCAGTGAAGAGAAAATGAAAATCTAAAATCACTCATCTCCTTTTTCTTGCAAACACAAAATTCTTTTGTTCCTAAACAGAAATTAAGCAGGGAAAAGAAAGAAATCCCAACATTTCAATCCCATGGCTTGAAAGAAAATGTAGCGATACTTATCAAGCTTTTCTATCTTTCCTTAGTATTTAGAAGGCTCAATTATAATTTCTTGTTGGCATTAAAGTTCTTAATTATGCAGTTGTCTGTTTATTTTGAATAACTGAAAGACTGTGCCAGAAAAAGAAGCAGAGAGAGAAAGAGAGAGAGAGGGAAAATATAAAACTCATTACCTCTCACAAACTGCTAATCATTGTAAATGGCCACAGAGGCCAGAGGAGACTGCAGAAAATTGCTATCAAGCATGAAGCAATAAAAATACCCTGGACTATATTGCTGGGAAAAAGAAAAAAATAAGTAAAGAAATCTTCTTGGTGCTAAAGCAACTAAACTGGAAAGAGTAATGGAAATGAAGCACAGTAAGGGGTCCTGGCAAGTCCTGTAAGCAAAATAAATAAATAAATAAATAAATAAATAAATAAATAAATAAAGACAGGTAGGAAATGCAGAAAGAAATGGATTTTATTGTTATGTACTGGGTATATTAGCAGAATCTATTTCTATATCAGAGGGTCTCTTATTAGCAGGGCTCTGTGAAGCCTCAATGTTATTTGGTTTTTCATGTCACCTCCTGTCTGTTCCTCCTCTCCTTCCTTTGCTGGCTGTGAGCTGAAATGAGGGGAGCAGCCCTGCTTCCCAAACCAGCTGGCAGTGGCCCTCTCTGCTGAAGGACATGGACTGAAAGCATCAGCCCAGCCACCTTGGAGGGGATGGCAAAGACTTTTATCTCTGGCTTTGACCTCCAGCTTAAACTTTTCACCCACAGCTGTGCTCTTGAGGATGGATCAGTGTCAAGGATTACAAAAGAGGCTCGACTGGATGCAGATAGAAAGCTCTAGGCACTGAAAGTAATATTGAAGTAGCAGCCTTTGCAAGCCCTGCTTCATGAATTCTTCACAGTGCTGGCCCCCAGTGGTCCTGTAGCCATTTAAGGGGTTTATTGCTTGCTTGGCAGCCCAGGCTAAAGCCATGTTGCTATCAATCAAGTGAATTCTGTGCTAAATATTAGCACTGTAGCTAAGAAAGCTTTCCCTCTCAAGTTTTACCTCTGACAATATTAAAGAAGGTAGAAGTAAGTCACTGGATGGGAATATTGCTCCTAGAGTCCACCAAAGAGACCTGCTGAAGCAGAAAAGCATAATTTAATGACGTATATTTCACAAAAAGAAAAAAAGGAAAAAGAAATATCTGTGCAAACAAAAGAAAAATTAATTTCATTTTGCTAAAAAATAGTTTAGAAAAAGTCTCAGATTGCACAAAAGTTGTGTCCTACAGCCTGGGATTTTTTTCCCTAGTTGCATTTATGGGTTTTTTTACATTTAAAGTTAACTAACATTTAGGGCTTTCTGTTGATTGGATTCTGTTTTTGAAGATGCCAAGCTGATACAAAATCATGGAAACACTACCCAATGTCTTAAAAACCAAAAAAGAAACATTTACGTTGTCTAAAAAAGCTGAAGATATACATTAACATTTGTGTTAACATTCAGCTAAGTTTCTGAAGAGAATTCCTAGAGTTCCATATGCAGGCTTCTGCATGTACAGATATTGTTTATGTGTAGAAAAATTAGGAAATAACCAAAGTAGTCTTTTTGTGGGAATTTATTTGATCTCTTCTGTATTTGAAAAAAGGATTTTTTTTTCTTCAAAGTCAAAACCAATGTCACCTGTTTTGACACAAAATTTCAGCCCAACTAACACAGTTTAAACAAGACTGTTAGCTCAGCCTCTTGTTAGGGTCTGTACTAGCCTCCTGATTGTGCCAAATCATGTTGATTCTGGTTAATTCTCTATCCTAAATCCTGGATGTGCAAAACATGACTGGCTGAAGTAAAAGTGTCTTTAATTCCTTCCTTCTGTTATGCTGACAGCAAATTTATTACTGTGCCCCTTGTTGTTGCCTGGATTGTTGCATGAGTGGATGGGTGGGTGGTATCTTGTAGGGGGCTGTAATTAATTCTCTGGGGTGTCAATTTGAGGGGGGGGGTTGTCCCACATGAGACTAATTTCTTCTGCAAAGAAGGGGTTTTCTAAAGAGCTTTTGATTCCATATGCGTTAAATATATAATATTTACTTGTCTTTTCTAACTAACATGGAAAAGTAGGGTTCCTAAGTTTTAGGATAGCAGATGATCTTTCTCCCAAAGTTCTTTTCTTTTCGCTATGATTTGTATGGTGCTGAGCACTCTCCACCACGGGGTCTAGTCTTGTTCAGCAACACCACTGCATAGTGCAGTGAGAATCACTGGTCCTTAGCTAAACTTTGGGGAGGTGGGATGCTGTGCCTTCCTTTAGCAAAATGTGAGGGGAGGAGAACCCTGTATCATGCAAAAATTAATCGTGCTTTCTGACCGCTGGTCTTTGGAAGCTGCCTGCACAGTGTGAGTGTGGAGCAGCTCCAGGCAGCCAGCTGCAATACATTATTATTATTATTATTATTATTATTATTATTATGCAGCTCTATAAGACAATCTGTTCACTTCCTCTGTGCAGCCACTGTTTGGGATGTAAGCAGAATGTTACGGCAATCAATATTATTAGGGGGCTTTTCCATTAAGTGATGACTGAGACCAAAGGAGGAAATTATGCTTTGTACTAAAAATCCATTTAGCCATTAGATCATAGTATCGAAAACATAAAGGAAGGGTTATCTTAGCTTTCAGCTGGCCAGAAAATGCGAGTTGGAAGACAACAGGAGGCTCCCTTTCACAATGTAAGAGCTCTTTCTTCTCTGGATGAATGGAGCATTTCTGGCTGTGTCCTCCTGCTGCTTGTGTGTGTTTCACTGTTCTTATTCTGGACTGAAACGCTCCTGTCAAAAGGTGGAAACAAATCTAATTGCACATGACATAAATAAAATCTCCCTGTATATCAGCACAGTATTTATCTGAAATAATTTTGGAGTTATAACTGCATTGCTCTTGCTGTAACCTAAAGCAATTTCCTTGCAATAGCCAAGTCCCATCCCTAGCACAAAGCACACTGTTTACAAGGAAAATTAGTATCCTACCAATCTCTGATAGGTAAAAGGATAAATAATGTGTCACAGATTATGGTACAGATCATGACCTGCTCCAGCCCCGGGTATTAGACCTGAGCACGTGGGAATGCGGATGCTGATATCTGCTGTCTGCAGTTTGCTCTATTATATTGCAAGTGAAAAATGAGAGATGCAGAGGTTAAAGGCTACCTGCAGGGCAGTGCACTGGGGATTCAACCTTATTACCTGGGCTGGGGATCTGTGTGCTTTGCTATCCTTGTCATCTCCCTTTGTGCCTCGAGGATCCAAATTACCTGGCATGCCCTGGGGCAACACCTCTGCTGCTCCTGTGCCACAGCCCAGCAGCAGTTCTTGGCCTGCATTTGAGCCACAAGTGCTTGAAGAGCAGCACTTAGGCTGCCCTCTGGAATGAGGCTTGAGGAACGCTGTGGTTTTGGGGTGGAGAACCATCAGTTTTCTTCTCACAATCTTTGGCTCTGCACTTAGCATGAATTCGTCTCCAAACCATCCACCTACGCAAATGACTGATGCCAGAATGGATTTACACAAGGATAGTTAGTCAAAGGACAGAGCTGCACATTGTAAACCTTAATCTTGAACTGAGGGCTAATTGCATTTCTTTTGGAGCTGCAGTACCTGACAGCAATAGTGGACCCAGTGTAAGGCTTCCCAGCAAATGCTTTCGGTGATGTGGAAATATTTCCCGGTATATTCCCTGTGCTGCTCCTGAAGGCTGTGTTGGTTGTGTGAGGTTTTCTTCACTCGCTAATCTCGTAATGGATGCCTAGCTCATGAGTTTGCCTTGAAAAAAATCCAAGAGCTGATTGGTGTCAGTGCAAGGGTTTCAGCAGAGGCTGACTCATGTCAGAGCCTTCTCTCAAGCTCTCTTGAACACTAACGTGTTTCCTAATGTAAAGGTGTAACATGTGATGTATTCAATGCACATTGGCACACTAGATCTGGGTTTAAACTGTAGCCATTTGTACTCAGCATATTGCACTGTTTACTTTGTCCCCAGTGTCCTTCAGGTGAAAGAAGGGACCATCCATTTCCTCTCCAGGGAGATGGTCCACAGGGTAGAAGCAAAACAGCAGATCCCCATACACCTAATCTCATGTGCCTGAGGTACCTCCAGCCTCCTGAAATCCACAGGAAGGATCCAGCAGGATCTTTCACACCTCCACAACACTTTCAAGTTTGCTGCCCATTGTGTCAGGAGCTCATCCCCTTTCACACACTCATGAGAGTTCTCCTTCACAGGAGTGCCACTACCACTAATTGGACAATGATGATGCTGGAGTGTGTTTTGCTTCTCCCAAAACAGCTGAACAATCATTGCTTTTCATTGCCACAGTCTGGAACCGCCACTACATCCCTCCACTAACTGTGGGCTTGGCAGCTGAGAGACTTTTTGCTTGTTTTTAAACATAGCACCTCTTTTTCTTCTACCTCTCTTCCTTCACTGTGTTCTAGCTGCCAGCATCAATGAGTTAACTCAGCCATTTAATTCAGAGAGCTGTTTGCACAATGAAGCTTTCAGTCATCATTCGTGGAAAGAAAAGGATTCCCATTGCAGTGAAACAGAACAATTTGGAGTTTGGTGATGTAGCTCCAGGCAGGAATCAGTTTGTTTGTGTGTTTGTTTGCATTTTATAAAATCTCTTTCCTCTTCCTTGCATATATCAATAAGACAATAATCAGGTTTTGCAGTAAAACATGTCCATCACTTTACTGTCACAGTTTTGGGTGCAGCTCCAGTGTCACAGAGTATCTGCTGCCTTGCAACTCTCTGAACAAGTTGGGCATCCTCTGTGTGTTTGAAGACCTCCAAGTCTAGTCTGTATGAGTTTTGCACTCACTCAGCCTGTACCACTTGGCATCAAAAGGTTTTCCCAGGGGCAGCAGGTAGCATGAAGCAGCTGAGCTGTGTCTGGTCATGCTTCAACTCCCCCTATCCCCAGAAAGTCTTGACCACATTGACTTAGCAAAATGATCCAGTTTTCTAAAGGAATTTTTTATTAATGAGTTCATTCACCTTAATACCAACTACTCTGCAGAGCTGGGCACTGGCTTTTATCTGTCCTTTGAGCCCACCAGAAATGCACACAATCAAAGAATCATAGAACAGTTAGGGTCGGAAAGGACCTTAAGATCATCCAGTTCCAACCCCCCTGCCATGGGCAGGGACACCTCACACT
>JAVHNF010051010.1:0-10586 GCA_034783455.1 Micropsitta finschii
AGTCCTGTGGTGCTTTTGGTGCAGAGGAAGCAAGAGGATGTCCTGACCTTATGGCAAAGGGCTGATAAGCACCAAGGGGAAAATCTGTATAAAAATTTTGGCAGGAGTAAATTAAAAACAATTATGTATTGCACAGTCTGCTTTAAACACTGATGCTAAATTTGCTCAAGTCTCAGAGATTCAGATATCATGATTCGGCATTCTTTAAGAATGGACACAAATCTATAGCTGAATGAATCCTTGTCCTGTGGTTTGAAAAATCCAGTCTGTCAGCATCCCTCCCCCCTGTCACCATAGCCAGAAAAGAGTGACACTCTCCCCTTTCAGATCCCCCCACAAACTGCTCTTGTTTAAATGCTTTCAGGAAGGCATTCATTGTACAAGGCAGCCAGCCACAAAAGAAGCTACTGAAGCATGGCCGAACACAGTTTGGAGAGCATCTGGAAACTGGGGCTTGTCATCTGGCCCGGATGTCTCAATCTGCAGAATCCTCTTTTCCCTTCCAGATGCAACCCAGGGCCAGGAGACCAGGACTAGCATGTGCCAGTTGGGCTTCTCCAATTTACCTTCCAGCTCTCCGTATTTCCCTGCAGTGACACTGATTGACATCAGATGAAATTCTCTTGGCCTTTCTTCACTCCACAGGAACACCACTGATTTACGCCAGCAGTAGGCTCTGACCCCTTGAGATTTGTGGTTTCTGTGATGAGGCTAAGGCAAATCACAGAGAAAATCTGATCCCAGGAATGAAACAAAAAAAAACCCCAAAACAACAAACATGCTTCATTGTGGTGGTGAAAGCCTGATGAAGAAACATCAGTCGTGGTGAGAAATGAATTGGGGATGAAGCTGGTACTCTGCAGTGTGATCATATGGTGGGATGATCCAGGGCTGTTTAACAATGCTATGGCATGAATCAGAGCTGTACAGTTATACCCACACGCTCACTTGTATATACACGCATACGTAACAGCTTTGCCAGCTAAGGAAACAAGACCTTGATGCCCACCCAGGTTTTGTGGGGTGTAGCCACAGATTGTCTGTGGTGTGATGCTCTGCAGCTGAGCAGGTCCCTTGAGGATATGGAGCAGCTCCAAGGTGTATGAGCATCCTTTGCTGACATCTAAAGCCAAGCAAGGGAAATCAGCCCTGTTCTGCTTTGTCCCCATCCAGTGGCTAGCCTGAGTAAACAATCCTGGACATTTATTATGAGTGAAAATAAGCCACGTCTGCACTATATTCAGTACATCAGACCCTCTGATCACCTACTGGTGTGTGTTTTAGCAACCACAGCTATTTAGACTGGGAAAAAGTTTCCACCTTAGTGCCTATAGAGCCACCTCTCCCTCTGTTATCCTTTTCAGAGAAGAACAATAAGAATAAAACATCTCTCCAAATGC
This sequence comes from Micropsitta finschii, assembly GCA_034783455.1. Taxonomy (NCBI): domain Eukaryota; kingdom Metazoa; phylum Chordata; class Aves; order Psittaciformes; family Psittacidae; genus Micropsitta; species Micropsitta finschii. The sequence continues at coordinate 1,401 of JAVHNF010051010.1, forward strand.
AGACTCCTCTGCAGTCCCCACAAGTCCTCTGTGCCTTTGCTGCACGTACAGAGCAAGAAATGGCTGAAAGCACACAGAAAGTCAATGGAAAGAGCAAAATCTCAATTCTTTGTCTCCTCTCCTTACTGAAAAGGCCATTTTAGAGCAAGCCATTCAGTGAGTGTAACCTCGAGGGTACTGGAAGAAAACACAAGCTCAGAGAACACTTCAGGGATATCAACTATGAGATGTTAAAGGGCTTCATAAGCTGATGGCTCTTGATAAGGCAGCAATTCTATCTTTTGAAGCTTCATGTGTTGGTCATCTCTTTGCAGTCCCGTCTATTATCAACTCCCTCCTGCTTTTATTTTAATCTTTTTTGCTGCATTTTTACTGAGCTGAGTGAAATTGCTGACCATGAAATAGATACTCTATGTAATGCTGCTTTATTGATCTTAGTCTTTGAGTGCATCCAGGGGAAAGAGTCATTTCCTTGCAATCACTCGCTATAGCCGGTGTCTCAAAGCTACTTCAGCTCAGTGTCTGAAAGGAGAAATGGTTTGGGATTTAGGAGTCAAGAAGAAAGTCAAGGTAACATTGAAGCAAGGCAGGGGTGTAGGCAGCAAAAGTGGGATAAACAGAAAGAGTATGTGAAGTTTATGGAAATCAGTCCAGTGGTTTTCACTGAGTTCTGAAATTTTATTTGTATCTTTGCAAAACAAAAGAGGCTACTGGGTATTTGTTCCTAAAGGAGATCAGGCACTGCCTAACATGTTTCAAGATCAATAAATTAATTACTCTACAGGGCAGCCTATTGTTTCCTATGGCTGAACGGTCTCAGGAGCCTCTGGCCCCACAACTATGTTGGAGTCTATTCTCGGGTCTTGTGGGTAAAGGAAATGGCAGTGATACAGTCTGGGTATGAGCGATCTTGTGCATAAACTTTGTCTTTTGGTGAGCTTCCATGTGCCTACAAGGAGGGGTCACCATGTGCCTTCCAAGCTGGTCAAAACAACTATTGCTTTCTCCCTAGCCTTGTGAAAGAAAGCAACAGAAATGACAGAACAGGCTGTCCATGCGATAGGGAGATGGAGCAGGGGAGCAGCACAGGACAGGGAAATGTGAACTAAATGAGGTTCGAATGATTCTTCCAGGTCCAGCAGTCCCAGCCTTTCCCAAACAGCAGGGCCAGGGTCCTTCCAGCTTCTGATACCCTCCTTTTCCTCCTGAGTTATAAAAAGTCCACTACATGTCTGCTACCAGCACCATTCCCATCGATGGTGTAGGGAATGGGCCTGGGGCTCTGCTGGGATGCTGCAATCCCTTGTGTGCTCAAGGCGTATAAACCAGGCGAATAGATCAAAGTAATAAGATGATGATTAAATGACTTGCTAGTAGTCCTAAACAGTGGCAAAGTCCCCCAGACCCCACTGAATCTCAGTTAATTCAGTATTTGTCCTCTGCTATGTGTCCAAAAGGTGGTAGCTCCCCACCATCTCCTGCTCCTTACAAAGTGCCTCCTCCCTTGAAGCACAGCAAGCATGAGCTAGGATTTGCAAACCACTCACTTTTCTGTGAAAACATACAGAAAAAAGATATTTAGGTTCCGAAGTTTAGTGAAGAGGACAGAAGGTTTTCTAAGGACACCCAGTGACTTTCAAACCAGCCTTTACAGGTGCAACTGAGGCTGCTTCTTGCTTTCAGTGTGGCAAGACCAAGCACACAAATACACTGAAATGCTTGCAGAGAGGGGAAGGGAGACTGAAGATAACATCAAGGAACCCTGATTAGCAACAGGGCAGCCTTGTGAAAAATGAGATAACCAGCCTGCCTTGCATGCTGAGACAGCAACTCCTGTCTCCAGCCCTTGCCTCAGACACTGATCTAGGAGGAGGGCTTTTCTGAAAGGCCATGTCTCCTTTTGATGATCAGTCCTTGTCTGACAGGCAGCTGATACTTAAGGTCATTACAGCAGAAAGACTCAAAGACACCAAGAGCCTTTGGACTCTGAAGGTTCATTTGGTCTGCACTTCGATAGGGTCAGAGAGGTGGGCTACAGCAGGATGCCTTGTCCTGCCTGGCTCAACACCTGCCTTGACTTGGACATAGGGGAAATGGTTTGGCTTGACCATTTCACTGTCCCTGCAAACAACGGGAAGCAGCTCACTCAGTACCAACTGTGTTGTCTCTCAGCTTGTGCTCTTTGAGTCTTGTAAGTCCCTGTTGATGTCTGCACTTCTAAATACAAAGCCTAGGTCCTGTCCACTGGCCCTGAAGCCAAGTGGCACAGCACACCTCATGTCTACAATCCTAAACTCATTTTTTCCCCCTAAAATCCCAAGACTGTGGTCATATCTAATACCCCTGACCTTTTTTATCCTGCACCACCACTTGGCACTAGGTGCAGGACTCATCTGCTCAGATGAAAACTCTTCCAAGTGTGCTATTGATCAGATGGTGTGGCTGATGGAGGGGAGGTTCAGAGAGAGCATGAAGCCTACACTGAGCTCACATTGCAGTACATGTATTTATTGACAAGGAGTGGGAGAGGTATAATGCACTGTGGGTCTGTCAAAAGGAGGATCTGGGGGATTTTACACCAGTATAATACAACTATACAACCACTGTGTCAGGGCAAACCCATATACATTGCTGGCCGCTCCCGTGTTGACCCTACTTCTGTGATCCATTGTTTCCCTCCTGTGACCTGGGGATTCATCCAGGCCTGTGCTGTGCAGATGCCATTCACTGACCCAGCTACAAACCTATGTTTATTTTCTTTTTTCTATCTTGTGCTAGTTTTGTGCAAGTTCAGTGAGTTGAATCGGCTCATGGAAGGGTGCACATGGTCAGGAGGGAAGAAGAGAGACAGGAACACAGCCCCTGTGCTGCTAAAATGAATTGAACGAGGGGTGCTGGAGAGGTGTGAGAGAACAGGGGCAGAGAAGTCCACTTTCTGCTTTGCTGGATAAAAGGAAAACAACACAGACAGAAAGATAGGGCAGCCTTGCAGAAGATTTCAACAACTGAATCATCACCTGAATGCTGTCGGAGGGATTTGTGTTACAGGAGGATCGAAGTACAATCTGTTAAGATGATGCTGTCAGTCCAAAATTTTCCTTTCTTGAAAATCAGGTTTCTAGAGGTCAGTCCAAGCTGAGCCTCCAAAGAGAAAGGAAAACCCTAAACCACAGAGCCCCTCTAATCACTGGCAAGGGTCAGTCTGGCCTCTGGAAATACAGGGATTAATTACAAGCCAGGTACATCAAGCATGAGTTTGTGTGTTTTCTTCTCATGACACAAGACAGCAAAGCTCAGTCCAACAAGGCAGGTATTCTGCTGGCTGAGTTTCAGCCCCGAGGATAATTTATTTATTGCCACCAACACAAAGATCATCTTTAGTACAGCAGCTCTCACAAGGCCCAGTGAAGTTTGAAGTTTTATGGGTCGAGATCTCTGTTGATACAGTTGGAGAAAGCAAATTCTTCATGTCAGAGCAAAATATCTTTGGTATGGTCTAATCTTTACCATAGACTGATTCTCTTGAGTTCTTCCTTTCAGTTGGGCTTGCCCTGAGGAATACTTTTCTTTTTCTTTTTTTTTTTTTTTTTTATTAATAATGGCTATTAATTGAGAGACACCAAAATTTCAGTTACTGCAGGAGCTGAGCAGACAGACAAACCCTTCTACGCTTGCCCTTTTGCAGAGAAAACAGCCCATCAAAAAGGATAGGGGATCCCTGCTGGCTTCTCTCTTTGATCCGGACAGTGTCAGAGAGTGACAGACTTTGGAGGGCTCAGAGCTCAAAAGACTGAGTCCAGTGACAGCCCTGGGGTAAGAGAGATGCACGGTCTGGTTGAACCTGAATATATGCTGTACTTCTTCACCCTCTCCCAGCAGTGTGGGATGAGGATGGAGCTGCTCAGCAGTAATGAGGGATGGTTCCTGGGAGGGGATTACATGAAAACCAACCGTAGTCTGGCTCTGCTATTTCTTTCTTTCGGTCTTCAGGCACAAGGAAAATTCAAGGACTGCAGGGTTTAGCTGGAGCCACAGCTCTGCCACCAAACCCAGGGAGCTGGATTTCCCCAGCCCAATATCTGAGTTCCACAAGAGGTGCTTTAGCACCTCACCCCACGTTGCTTGGTCAGAAGCTGCCCATAATAGCTGCGATGGAGAGGGTGTTGTTTCTGTGTGATGTGTGGTGTCTGTGCCCCAAATAGCTTTACAAACCAGATTTCAATTGAATTTAATGGAGGAGCTGAGCAGTGCATTTCCCGAGCAGAGGGAAATCCTCCAGCCAGCATCTTTACAGCCTAGTCACTTATCAGTACACACAACCCAGGAAGATAGGCAATATGAGATGCACAGCTGTGGGATGACTGTCAACATCGTTTTTCAAAGGGACATGGGAGCGCAGGGTGCCAGTGGCAGGAGCAGCAGCTGTCTCTGCTTGAGCTGTCTGGGCTGGGAGTACCCCTCTCAGGGACTGCAGACACCACCACCCCAGCCGGAAGAATCCCACTGATCTCAAAGCACCACTCCAGGGCTATTTCTAGGAGGCCAGAAACCAAACAACAACTGCCTGGACCTGAAAGGCACACCTCGGATTTCATTTCCTCCAGCCTTGACACCCCTGTGTGCACAGTTGCCCGATTGCTTTTCCTCTTCCCAATGCAAGAAGCTCACACCAAACCCAGCCTGCTCAGGTCAGACTTGCCACCAGGCAGCTGAACTTTTTTTGGCTTGCATTGGATGAAATCACAGCCCATGCATTACCCTGAAGCAGACGCTTGTTTGCTTTATATTTTGTGGTTGAGTATTTTATAGTCAGGGGATATCTGCTAATCCCAAAGTACAATAACAAAAATGGTATCTTTCATAAATACACGGGGTAGGGATGGGCATGCTCCCAAGTGTGTGTGGAGAAGGGAAAATTTCAGACATTGTTTCTCTGCACTTGGAACCTGTCTTTGGTTAATGAAGTTAGACAGCTAGTTGGGATTTGCAGGTTCTCTATATAGGATTATTTTATTATTATTATTCTTTTTATTATGGGACATATTCTGCATCAGAATATGATTCTCTTTCCCTTCCAGCTATAAATTATTCAACTTCAAATCCTTCTCTTTTCCTGATCTATAAAGATGTGGGTCTGATCAGAGAAACATTAAACAAGTCAAAGAGCGAAACACTGACCAGCACCTCCTTAATGTAGCTGCTTTGCTGCCTGATCACTAGGGTCTTGGCTGGTTAGTGACCTAAGTATCATTCTGGCATGAGCTTTTTCTGGACTTTCCTAGGAGAGAGTAACACCAATGCTTGTGTGGATGCAGCTTCCTTGGGAATAGAGGCTGGGAGCTTCCTCCAAGTTACCCGGCTGAGCTTGTATTTTATTTGGGTTATATCTGCAAGAAAAGGTTTCAAATCCCCTAATGACACCCCTTGAATTTCTGGGAGAGTGCTACAGCTTCTCTGCAAAACTGGAGGGAAGCTTCAGCTTTGCCCAAGCAGCCTGAGTGGGGCCAGGGCTGGGGAACCACAGGCAGCAGCAAACAGAAAGGCGTTGAGACCGTTCTGCTGCCAAAAAGCATCCCCCTAATGCGCAGCACCTTCTACAAGGCACTGAGCACTGCTGAAAAGCAAGACCCACACACAGTAAAGGAAGGTCCCTTTTGCTACCCCTTTTATATCTGTCATGGATCTGCCCCCCTTGTGTCCTGTTTTGCTCAGGAGATTGCAGCCAGCTCAGGCTCATACCTGTTTCCCAAAACGGAGCTATTCTGATCCAAGGCTCTGCAGATGACATGAGGATGATGATGATCATCATCATAATCGTCATCATCATCATCACTGTCCTCATTGTCATAATTATTATGCAGAATACCTTCCCTAATGACTGCTGGGTTGGGAACTGCCAGGCTGAGAAGGGCAATAGAAGAAAACAAAGTGAAAACCGAAGGCGTCAGCAGACCAAACCATGGAGGTTTTGGCTGGGAATGGGACTGGGACACAGGGAGGTTTTTCTGATAAAATCACGGTGCCTACGTGTTAACTTCTCCAGTGCTTTGCTGATGTCAAACCCTACTTTTAAAGCTCCTATTGCACACATCATATTTTCAAGCCCACATTTACAGGGCTATCTGGCTCAGGACAATCGTGCTTCCCCAGCTCTTGGACCAAACAGCAGAATAAACCCAAATTTACACCCTCACCCCACAAGATTTCAGGCTCAAAGCACTCCAACTGACAGGTGAAATTCCCTTTGCTGTTTAAGCAGGTGTTAATCATGTTATCCACATGGAAATGATGGGGGGCAATTCTCTGGGTAGTTGGAGGAGAGCAGATCTTCACCCAGTACTTCTCACCACATCAAAGACAGCCATCTCTCCCTCTCAGCTGCTCCTCAACAGCTCAAGGCAGAGATCTTGAGCTCGGTATGGATTTTGTGTGGCCGCAGGCTCATGGAGCGGGCCACAATTTCTGCAGACACTTTTAACTCTGAGGACTCATTCCCACAGCATTTTTTCCCCCACCCTGGTTTACAGTGAATATAGGGACACGCAGCCTGCATGCTGTGGAGTAGTGATTCAGTGCCAGCATCCTGCCCCGTGATGTATCAGTGGCACAGGCAATCAAAGAAACCATTTCCAAGCCCTACTTCAGCATTTTTGCTTTGAAAAGTTCCCTTACTGTCATCTTTGCTGGCAAACAAAAGGCATAATGGGAGTGACAGCTTCAGGTCTGGGATGCATAATTCTCTGCCCAATCTAGGAGTCAACTCTCAAGTGCAAAGCGACCCAGCTGCAAAGACCTCAGCAATCAGGGCCACCGTTCTCAAGACTCAAGTCTTCCAGCCTCAGACATGTGAATTGTGCCCTGAAGCTCTGAGCAATCGTCTGCCTCCATCTGCAGAAATCCTCCTGACTCAAAACTCACAACATAGCTTTGATTTGCTTTGCTGGGGGAGTCAATGACTGGGTACCACTTTTAGCTTAGCCCAAAGCTACCATGGAGCCTGTCTCTAAATTAAGTCCCTGCATCCTCATGGTTCTGCTGCTACTCTCATTGATTTTTGCTTGTTGCTTCTAAGAATGAGGCACTTGGTGACTTCTGTTGATAGCAGCACATAAAACACACTCAGACCTGCTAGCCAAATATCGAGTATATATATGACCCTTCTTATAGTGTAGCTATCAAGACATCACCTTGCTGAAATATGCAGTCAACACTATTCAGTGTTTTCAGAGTTCATTTAAAAATCAAGTTAGTTTGGGAAAGAAACAACTACAGCAAAATTAAACAGGGCTCTAGGCACCCTGCAAGTTGTTCCTTGGCTCACAAGTGGGTGTACAGTGGGGTGACATGGGGCTGAACTACTTATTCTGCTTAAGGGGATGCCAGAAGGAATACACAACATCTCAGGCCCTGAATTATCAGGACAACTTTTCAAACCTTCTGGCAAGTCTTTTAGCTGTCAGTACTGAGTTTGAAAAGCACGGGAAGTGTCTGAAACATGCACTTCAGTCTGGGCCTTATTAAACTGAATGGGGTTTCTTGCAGCAGGATCCTGTATCAGTACAGGAGGGTATCAGGCTTTTGGAAATGCAAAAGAGCAAATACTTTTGTGTATCCCTTGCCTAACCTTCCCAGTGAAGTTCCCTGCTTTCTTGTCCCTCTGTGATTCTATGGTTCTATTCTAGATTTGTGCCCCAGTCCAGCTCACCCTGAACTGGTGCACTGGGCACGCTCAGCTGTGATCCAGTTGCCTACCAGTGCTGCTGAGCAAATGGTTCGTGATCTGAAAGTGTCTGCTGTGAGGGGGGTGTCAAAAATAAAATAGCCACTGGGAACACGAGACGGATGATGCTTGGTTCACTGGCTGTTCCTCAGCACCCTCTTGGAGGTACTGGGATGTACTGAGAGAGAAGAGTAAACCAGGAATGGGACTGGAGACGCACTCTGAAGCCTTGCCTGTCTTTTCTGGGTCCTAAAGTTTGCCGAGCTCTAATCTGTCTGTTTCATGAACCTGATTTTCACCATTACCATCAAGGGCACCAAATCTAGCAGGAATTTTGGTGCTGACTTCGGTGGCAGCAGGGCTGTGGAGGTGGAGGTAGCAGGTGCTGCAGGACTTACACTGTCATGATACATCCCCAAAGTCAGATGTGGTCATGGAGTTGTTAATCCCACCCCAGAACAGGGGAGAAATCTCAACCGCACTAAAACCTTAACAATCTACAAGTGGTCCTCCCAGTTCCCCCAGTTTTCTTTGCTTTTTGCAAGGTTTATTTGTGCTTAGAAATACAGCAAGGCAAAGATGGACTTCAACAATGACTGTTTTCCAAGGGGCTGTTTCTTCTCACTTATTGATGAGATGTTTGCCTCTAGCATGATGCTGGGTGTATAGTGGCAATACCCCCCTATCAGCCCTGCACAAGGTCTCAAACCCAGGGGACAGCGCCCAGGGTGATTGTTCCTTGAGGGTCAGGGAAGACCTGGCTGTATCCTAGGGTGAGCCTACTCTTTCAAACACATCTCCATCCCTCGTGGAAAGCAGACATGGCTTTAGGTGGTGGTCGCGCCCCTTCCTACACCAGAAGGCACTGAGAAATTGTAACAATAGTGGTGATTCCAGGGATGGAGAAAGCAAGGAAAGCACGTGTCAGAGCAGCATGCTCATCTGTAGGTTAGTATCTGGTGGCCAATTCTGTATGACATTTCCATTCACTTCTGCAGAAGAGCTTTGGAGACCACTTTGGACGGCAGAGGGGGTCTGTAGATCTTAGCCCATTCCCCACTGCCAGTATCAAGGCATTTTTGACAAACTTCAGCCCTTTGCTACCTCTGGAAAAAAATTTATTTCCTAGTGTGTGCAGGAACAGGTGAAAACAGTGACAAGTACCAAAGGGTTAATACTACTTTCATGCTCCTGAGTGTAAACTGTCTGCAAGACCTGCACTGTAAGGTCCTCTCCAAATTTAATCCCAAAGAGGAAGGTACTGTTTTGCTGAGATTAAGCAGATTTGCAGATTAAGAAGATTGAATTAAAATTAAATTTGATATCTGGGGAAGAGGTGGTGAAAAAAAAAAAAAAAGAAGAAAAGAAAAAGAAAAAAGAAAAAAAAAAAAAAGAAAAGGAAAGGAAAGGAAAGGAAAGGAAAGGAAAGGAAAGGAAAGGAAAGGAAAGGAAAGGAAAGGAAAGGA
>JAVHNF010051025.1:0-23763 GCA_034783455.1 Micropsitta finschii
AGGACACCAGAACTGCACACAATGCTCCAAGTGAGGTCTCAGGAGAGCAGAGTAGATGGGCAGGATCACCTCCTTCGACCTGCTGGTCACGCTCCTTTTGATTTTATTACTGTACTTTTTCTTTCCAAATTAAAAATAAAGACAATGCAAGGAACATCAAATACTTGGAAGTAGCAGTCCATCTTAGATGTTTAAAGGGTGCTTAGACCTTTTAGTTACTTCAATTGTAGTCTCTCTATATCATGTAAAAAGGGACAGTACAAGGATGGCATAAATGTTTGCCCTCTCAAAAGCTATACTTGAACCCGTAGCTGAAGTGACCTCCCCTCTATGTAGTCTTTTCTTGCACTCTAATCTTAAAGTAATAGGAAGTACTCCAAACAATTATGTTACAGCTTTTTGCTCACATCAAAGTTTAAGCCATTTTTTTTATTGTACCCTGCCAAAGCTTTCCATTATGAGTCACAAACTTTAACTGTACAGGTTTGATCATTAGCAATCAAGAAAATATACTAACTGAAAAGCTCTCCTAGGCTGTAAATAGTAAAATAGATTTAGCAGCAAACTTAAACCTGCACTGTTAGATTTTATTTCTTTTACAGATCTGTTTCCTTTACCCAATATACTATTCAGAGAACTATTTTGGTTTTCTGTTTAATTACGTGGCCGTTTCCCATCCCTTAACAATTGTACTATGGCTCAAAAAAGGAAGTTGTGTTAGCTGCAAACATGACAAATCCTTTGGGTGTTTTTAATGCATTCTGCCATTTATGATAATAATTTGAGAAAACACAAAGAAAGGAAAATGTGGCATGCTGCTAAGGAGGAGAACTTGTAAGTCGAAACCAGCTGATAGTCAGGACTTCTAAAGTGGTCATTAGGAGGTTTTTTATCTACTATTAACAGATAGTAACAGTTTTAAGTGAAAAATGAAACTTTCACAATTGGTCTGAAAGCCAGTGGTATAAATAAACATCTGAAAACTTTTATTTTATAACCCTTTTTACTTTGGTTTCCTGTGAAATACAGGTAATTCCATCTAATTGTATGTGGGAAAGTATTTTCCACTGTTTTTCCATTTTCATAGTTAGTACTATGCTTTAGCACAATGTTTTAAAGTAAACTGTGAAAGAAATTGTAGAATACACCCAGAACAGCAACCCTGGCTAGTAGGAGAGCGTGTGTGTGTGTTTTTCTATTCTTAAATAAGTCTGGATTATCTACTAAGGTGTGTTATGAGCACAGCTGAGCCTGTTGGCTTCATTTTAATGCCTTCTTAGGGATAACAAGATTTACAAACCATGTCACTAAAACATATGCAGGCATATGCATTTGCAAAGAAATCTAGGCTATTTCTTAAAAACCTGGAAGGGGATTATATTGTGCCTCACGCTGAAAGCTGTAATGCCACGCTAGCTGAGCCACATCCACCAGCAGCGGCCACCAAGGAAGGGAACGACCACATGAAATTCCTTGTGAGGAGCCTGACACTCATCAAGACTGTGAAATAGAATGTGATTTGTGATTCTGCAGTTCTTCAAGATGCTCCATCTCTGGAGAGGTCAGTTATGAGCTCTTCAAAGGGCAAGTTTTAGAAAGAGTGAAAAGAAGATGAAGGGAGAAAGGCATGCTAACATGGGACAAAGCAGAAATACTGGATGGTTTTTTTGCTCCAGACACTGGTGTTTTTCTGTCACATGTTCAACATATATAAATTTTTCACTACATTATTAAGGAGTTCCAAAGAAATCTGTTCCATGATGAATGGAAAAAAAAGAAAATTAGCCAGTGTAACACACATGGAAGAATTACACTGAAAAAATACCACTGTGAAATGGCTGCCTGTTTCCTGTAGCAGCAAAATAATTCTTAGAAAGAGTTAAAGTAGAATTGTTGGTGCCCGTTTTTGTTTTCCTTTGTGCAACTGTATCATGAAGAGCTGCTTTGGAAAGATGGGTGAGTGAGGCAATACGGAGCCCTAAAGAAACTCCAACTGAATTAAACTTCTGTAAGTGTTTCAACTTTTATTGCTTAGTATGGAAAACTAAAATCCTGGATTCTTTGGCTCATGCACAAGCTATTTTTTTGTTTAGACAGAAGCTCACGCAATTGCAATAAAGTTTTTTTTAAAAAAGCAAAATTGGAGTTTGACTAAGTTCTGCATGCATATTTTTAGGAAATATATATGTAGGAGCCTAAGAAAATAGTTTTCTTTAATCAACTCAAGTCTCATGATCATACACAAAGTAAGCTGGAACTTAAAACGGGATCAAAATCATCTCTGACAATCCCGGTGACTAAGAAGCAGTTCCATTGACATTCTTGAGCTTGCCCCAGCTTTCCCACTGTAATTTGGAGAAGAATTTGGCTTATCCTTAGAAATTGGTCCAAACGGCATACTCTTTTCTAGTTCATTACCTCTAGGGAAGGTACATACTGTGGCACAATGATGTGGTTTGTTACAAGATCTGTAAGAATTACTATAGATTCTGACTTTTAATGGATTTTTAATGTAATGTCTGATGTGTGAGGTGCAGGGCCAATGGCACTGTCTATATAGAGCACATCAGCTAAGGAAGCAAGAGACCTGAAGTCTGGGAATTTCACCCTGCTGTCCACAAATTTTGGGTAAGGTGACTATAGTGGCTGCGCAAAAAATTTGAAGTCTATTTGCATAGGGATAAAAGACAGCAATTAGTATTTGGTAATTTAAAATGAAGATTTATTGTAGTGACAGGTGAAAACTAAACAACTGAGATCTTTACACGGACTAACCAAGTTTGTAACATCTCATTAAAAGTCTTTTACTCACAAAGAATAATATAAAAGGTCTGAACCTCTTAAGCAACAGAATTATCAGCTAGAGCTGACTGACATTTGGGAAGCAAACATCGCTAGTCCTGCAGTGGAAGGTACTGCTGCTTTAAATGCAGGGGACTCAATGTAAATTTGAAAGCATATAAAAGGAGTTAATAATATAGAAACAAGGTTTATAAAATGCATTGCTTTACATATGTTGCCATTCTCACTTGATTTTGGATTCTTAACGGTGGCATTCTGGCTTTACAGCGAAAAAAAATATAATATAATTGTTTTGATTGTATTTAAATTCTAGATAGCACATGCAGGATACATCCAGAGTGCATTTTTTATCACTGAAGTATTTTAGGTTTTTCTTTCTTTCTTCTCAGACACAAACTAAATGGAGCCTTTTGTTAAACCTGAGTCCCAGGACACTGCATATATGGCTGCTTTAGTATTTTTGGCAGGTTGAGCTTCAAAAAGTTAAAATGAAAAACTAGAACACATCATTTTAGGGAGATAAGACTTGTTGAGAGGTGAGTATCTAAGTTCCCTGTGTCATCTGTTTTCTTTCATTTCTTAGGCATCCCAACCACTTCTGTATAGTTTGTAATGTTTTAGATCTTTCATGTACCATCTTTGCAGAAAAAAATCTATTTTCCTAAGTATTTTTAGACAATAAAGTATAGCCAAAAGGGGTGTTTTAACGTCTCCTTGGAGTTCCAATGCAGCTGCTGTCCAGGGAAGGGCTTTCATCAGACCATTGATGATGACTGAGGCACGCAGTGTTTGGAGTGTATTTGGTCACTCTTCACTAGGAAAGAGCCTCTGTGGGAGATGTCTAGGAGGTGAGACTCAAGAAAGGAAAGATTGTATGAACTCCTATCTCAGCTCCTGTTTTTTCCACTTGGATGTTTTTGTTCCAAGAGGAACAAAAATGGAAATATTTTTGGTTTAATGGAAATATTTTTGGTTTAATGGAAATATTTTTGGTTTAATTTTGTAGGTTAACTCTTACTGAGAAGGACTCACCACTAATCTAAGAGTAGATGGTGCTGGCAGCTCTCACCTTCATTTAATGAAACTCTTCCACATGAAAGCAAATTGTAAAAATGGTTTGGTAAATAGGCATACAATCATGATGTGTATGTTATTTGATGCTGCATGTAAAAGATGCATCTCCAGAAGTCAAAATGGGAATTACAAGTCCCTCTAGTAAAGTCCTATTAAAACACAGCCGGCAAAGATCCTTTACAGGAAAAACTGCACCTCCTTTCCTAACATGAGCTGTAATTATACAAACATTGGGTACTGAGAGTAGTGCCTCCCATGTGGAGATCTACTAACTAGTGTAATTATTCATATACAATAATTCATATGCTGCTTTCCATATTTGCATGGTTTGAAGAAGAAATGACATGTACATGCTGTATCGTTAGATGGATCAGATGATATGGTAGAAGCACATCTTTTCCAGCATAGGTATCTCCAAGAACCTGCAGCATAAGCTATCACAGTGTTATGAATCAGTGTTTCTGATACTGCAGTTTAATTCCTAGACTTGTACTTTCAAGACGCAGTAATAACAAAATGTTGGCAGCAGTCATGAGTAGCTAATGGTTTAGGATTGTATATAGTCTGTTTCAGAATATCCACAGGTTTTGCTATGCCAGTTCATGCTTTCTTGGGGAGTGGATATGAGGCTGTTTTAAATTGTTAATTGTCACAGCTGGGTTAGACAGTATTTGCTCAATAAGCAGATGGAAAGAAGGATTCATGTAATTTTGACATTGCATTAATGCTACTGTGCAGCTTTGCCCATCTGCACATGCAGACTTGTGAATTACGGATATGACAATGCTGTTTGCTTCAGTTTTCAAAGGTTCTCTAAATACATTTAGTGAATTACACCTCCAGGAATACTTTTAATGGCATTCTCAAAAGAGGCACTCAGCTTGAATATGTTCAATGATTTGGAAGCATACTTCTAACTGAGAAAAATCTTTTCAGAATGTTACTTAAATGACTGTAAAGTGAAGGAACATTGTGAAACAAATATAGATTAATTAAGTCTAAAGTTTTTTGGTTATGTATTTTCAACAGGTGCAAATAAGAGTAGTAAGCATAGCTATCTAGATTTAACTAATTTTTTGGTACAAAAATTATACTCAAAAGTAGGGAATAATGATTTAAATTAGGATCCCAAAAAGCAATGGGCAATATTTTGGACACAAGGTAAGTAATTAATTATGTATTAATTCTGAGCAACTTTGACTTGAAAATTTAGAAAAATATGTCATCAAAAAACTTCATAGTATTCTCTATTACATACCAAAAATGTTTGAAAGTGACTGATTCTGGGTAAATCTTTCTCACATGTATTTGCTGGTAAAACAGTAATAACCATATGGAGCTATTTATGCCAGCTCCTTGCTGGTGTAAAGTCTCAGGGAATGATTTCATTTTGTCAGAAAATATAATTGACTCTAAAGCACCAGAAACAACTAGTTAGACAGTTCGGCTGTATACCAGCAGGTAATTCTGATGATTAAAAATTACAGGGGTCATCTTCATAAGATCCTTTTGCAGCTGTAACAGTACAAAGTTGCTTATTTTCTTTATAAGGGTGTTTCAGATTAACGACATTTTTCTAGATTATTGCCCTGATACTGATGTACTTTTCCTTAAATTCATCTTGCTAATATCTTGAAGAAAAGAAAAGATATTTTGCATTGCACCACATATCATTGTTGGGTCTTATTGACGTGTAGTGATTTAAACAAATGTAGAGGAACAAGGCCAGGTCAGACAGAGACTCGGGCAACATGATCTAGTGTGAGGCATCCCTGACCATGGCAGGGGGCTGGAACTAGATGATCTTAAGGTCCTTTCTGACCCAAATCATTCTGTGATTCTATGAAATTTTCTTTTACACAACCTTCAACTACTCTGAAGTAACAAGCATTTTGAATTGATCACTTTGTGTAGATTGCTTTATTTTAAAGTAAACAACCTTGTAGTAGTTCTCTGCAAACACTTGAACATTATTTATAGGAAAGTATGCAATTAAGAACATTTAATTTAACTTCACCATAACTTAGGTGAAATAAACTTAGAAATACGTCATTCATAGTAGGGGCTTTCTGACAGTAAGTGTTGGAAAATGTGAGTGAAAGTTGAAAATCTGCACATCAAATAACATCTCTGGTGGTGAAATTCTGATGGCCTTTTTGTCACGAATCATTCATGGTTATTGTCAATGCTCACTCTCAGTATGAATGTCAGGATGTGAAAAACATCTGCAACTGCCAATAGAACACTAGCAATATCTGGTTTATTGTTTTTAAGTTTCTGTCTGGGAATCTTACATTGCTGGTATTAGCTGAAAATTCATTTCTGTCTGAGAAATGAAGGTACATTGGCTGTTGACCTAATCCAAGAAAAAATAACGTGGTTCTTGTACATTTTGTCAGTAATTCTGACCCTACCCAGTGAGCAGCAGATTTTTGTATCGTGGTTATTCTGACCAATCTCTTTTCCCTCTCCTGTGACCAATACTTTTTTTCCTAGGCATGCATGCATCAAAAGCAAAAATACCCAAATGACCAGTTTTCTTATTCTACATATAGGAGTTCGATCCTGAGTTTGCTTTGTATGCTTCATCTCTCAACGGTGTGGAGAGAAGGAAATAGGAACTCTGGTGGGACAATACAAATATTTGGTTTAAGAGCAATCCTCTCCTTAGAGTAAAGTAGAAGTAACTTTTGAGGGTGGGGAATTGTGCTATTAGTAGTGATCTCTTTTCTTTCTTTTGTTAGAAAAATAAAGAGCTACTATTAAACTCAGGGAAAATCCAGGCCTCCAAAGACCTGTAGAACAGTCATTTATAGATTCGAATGCCCTTTCAACTGCTACCATCTACATGAGTTACCAATGAGCATTTCTGTCTAACAGGAGATAAAGGTGGCGCTTTTTGAAAACTGATAAAAGCTGCTCTGAGGAAGAAGTATGACCTGCATCCCTCAAAGCGGTGTTTAACTGCCTACATTATTTGACATTCAAAGAACAAAGGTTTGCAAAAAAGAGACTGATAAGGTACTAATACCTGCATGTAGGCTACATTTTCTGAGAGCGTGCCAGAATTTGTCTGGGAGAAGGCAGAAGACAGACAATATAGATTGCTGTATTTTTCATCAAGTGGTTTGTACCATCTGTATATATTTTACATGTGCCTTTTGAGAGGCAAGCAGTGTAACTCAGATCCCCCCAGGCTTTGTTCTCTGCCTCTACACCTACCATTTGGCATCAGACATAGCTAGTAGAAGAAAGTTGTGGTTGTTGGGACTTTTTTCTTGTTTTAGTTGCAACAGCTGCAAAACAGATGTAGGCTTACATGAATTCTGCCAAAAATCTCTTCCAAGTCTCCCACCCATTTGCTACCAAAGAAAAGCTAGTCAGGTGATACGAACAGAGACCTGAAGTTCAGAAAGAGATGGGAGCTCCCAGTCCTGGCTCTATAAAGGCTTTTAAAAAGAAACGATCAGAAAACCTCGTTTTTACCACTTTGGAATTTAAACCAACCACAATTTCTAAAATTACTGTTCCAAGTAGTATGATGTCAATAGGAAATAAAAGGCAATCTGTACATGAACCAGAGCAACATTGCTGCAGGAACAGTCAGATGACAGCAATAGTTCATAACTGGTGTTCACCTAACTGGCATCCAGGTCTCTTTATAGATAATTTAAAATATCTCAAATGCATTAAGCAGAATACCATTGTCTTGCTGGTCAGATATTTGCTGAAACAGATTTATTAGGATTTGATTGTGTTGCATGGACCTCAGTATTAAGGGGCAGTTAGATTTCTACGTATCTGTCTCAGGTTTCTGTGTACCTCTTCAACTTCTACTTTCAGCAATATTGGAACATATCATGTGGGTTTATTTCAGGGTATCTTGACTATTAAAAATGCATTCAATGGCATCCATAGCAAATAAAAATCTGAAACTTTTCCACTGTGTCAGTCTGCTGATGAAATCATACTGCTGACAAAACTGTGGCGGCCAGGCACTTACACTCCAGTGTTGATTTAAAGGCAGAAAAATGCTACTCATGCAGCTACATTTCCCTTTCCTTACATCAGTATTCCAGGAACCTGGAATTTAGATGCTAACAGTATTTGTAAATTGGGAACTGAGAACCATGAGTATTAACCTGAAAAATGACTTGGCTCCTTATGATTTTGCTAGCTGTACAGTGATTCTGTTTTCCTTATGGAACCATCTGCTTGCAGAAAAAAATGTGTTACAAGTTTTAGTAACTTACAGAGATCAGAATCTTCCTGAGTGATGCTTGGATGGGTACTCCTGAAATTTTTCTCTTTGACTATTCATGGTAGCAGTAGCTGTCAAGGTTTTACACCCTCGAACCCACTTTCTATTGCATTTCCAGGCTTATGTCTTTGTTTCTAGTATTTAATTTTCAATAGGGAGTCATTGTCATCTGTAGGTGCTAATGCTTATTTAAGGTCACAGCCTTTAGTCTGGAAACTGGTGAGACATGGATCTCACAGCAAATACTGTCATGGGAAGAGTTCTTGGCTCATGGCTGCACACAGGCACAGGTTTACCAAGACAGTTAGGAGGACTTTAGCAATGACTTTCATGAAATACTTTTCTGTGTTGCATTGCAGATAAGGAGTATCGGCACCCGCCTGCTTTCAAACATGTATGAAACATGGTGGTGTAAGAACAGAAAGTCTGAATGCTCATAAGAATGTTTTATCTCTCTTCGGTGATCCATTGGAATGCTGATATAGGGGTTTAAGTATTTGAGTTCAGATCATATACACAGTATTTGGACCATATAATGAGAGGGCAGATGAGGAAATTTCAAGGAAGAAGGGTAATGTCCATGTCCCTAAAATGGAAAAGTGTGGAGAGAAGTCACTGTGACTCTACTTTGCCAACTAATATGAAAGAAAAAATGTGAACTTCTAGATGTAAGGTGATTTTGATCTGTAAAGTTTTCTGTGTTGAGTTGGATAATAGACCTTGGCCCAGCACTGTAGTCAATGGGTATGCCATCTAATGGGGTCCTATCTGAGATAATCCTGCTCCAGCTGTGGCTGAGCAGCTCCCAAACCAATCAAGGTGGATGCCCTCAATCATACAACCAGCAGTATGCTGCATGTTGGAAATAAGGTTCTTTGTGTCATGTCAGCAAAATTTAAGAGGTTTGGTGGTTTGAAGCCATTATCCAAACCCATTTAAAATTAATGACTATAGCACTGAGTCAAGCATCAACAGCTCTCACTAAAAAAAAATAAAGGTCCCCTTCCCAAGCAAGAGAGTGACTGACAGAAAGTGAAAACATTTTCTGCCTTTATAAAAGTGGATAGTTGACTGTGGTTTTGAGACCAGACTCACTGGCCAGTTGGACAGTCTCAGGCATGTCAATGATTCATCTGACACAGAGTCCCAGGTAATGATTTCTTGTAAGCCTGTTCATTTGGATGTTGACCCAGGTTTCTATTTAAATCAGCACCTGAAGTGTGAATTAATCTGTGACATTTTTAACATGGTTCATGAGGCCAGATTTTGAGTAATGATACTCCTACTGATCTGCTAATTTTGGATTGATAGGTATTGCATCATACCCAAACTTATAAATGTCTGGTTTGTTTGGTTTTATTTTTCTTTCCACTCTTTCTCTATTCTGGTGGTTTGGGTTTTTTGTGGGGTTTTTTTTGGTGTTTTCTTTTTGTTTGTTTTTGTTTTTTTTTCCCCACTCTAATTTCTTGTCTTTTCATTTAACTAAACAGACTTCACTGGCAGTAACAGCATGACTGTCTTTGAGTTCAGCAGCTGGTCTCAGGAGCAAATGTACAGATTTCTGATAGAAAAAGGAATCAGTAGAATGGTAATGAAACTCACAGCAAATCTCTGATTTTGGCCAAAGTATTCCTCAAGTAATGAGCTGCAGTGGTAGAAAATTTTCTATACTTATACCAGCTTCCTTTCTATACTTATACCAGGTATACCATCTCTACCTGCACCACGGCGAGAGTAAGAGAAGATCCCATTATCACATGGGATGTGCTCACTGATTTCTTTTTGATGTGTGTTGAATTTATGATGCTTTGTCTGTTTCCTTTTCCTGAAAGTGTAACTGGACTAAACCTTAAAGTGTATTCTTTGAAAGAGAGCTTTGGTTTAAGTGCTTTGGCACTTTGAAGCAGTGCTTTGGCTTAAGCTTCACTAATACTAGTGAAGTGATAAGAGAGAGATTCTTGAAGTATTACTCATTAAGACACTAATCAAATGATACACATCCTGTACTGGTTGGATGCACTGAGAGTTGCCAGAAGTGGGAAAGATTTGAAGCTTTGCAGAAATTTGACAGAGAACTGTTAGGAAATGAAACACTGCAAGGTTTTAAGCTAAA
Source organism: Micropsitta finschii (assembly GCA_034783455.1). Lineage (NCBI taxonomy): Eukaryota > Metazoa > Chordata > Aves > Psittaciformes > Psittacidae > Micropsitta > Micropsitta finschii. Next base: position 10,251 of record JAVHNF010051025.1, read on the forward strand.
GTCTGACATCTGTGAATGAAAGCAGCAGCTCACATCAGTCAGAATTACTGCTGCTTTCCTGATTTACAGTAAAGAATCCATAGGTATGAAAGTAAGGGTATCTTTTTGAGAGAGAAAGCTTGAAGAATGTAACTTAAGCATGTTGTTATCTTTGGGCTTACTGCATTTCCTATTTAGCTGTAGACTTATCGTTAATTCCATTTTCTCTTTCCTTTCCTTTCTTTTCTTTTTTTTTTCCCAGATTCTCAAGAAGGAAACTACAAGTCAGAGGTCAACAGTAAACCGAGGAAGGAAAGGACAGCTTTCACCAAGGAGCAAATCAGAGAGTTAGAAGCAGAGTTTGCTCATCATAACTATTTGACCAGGCTGAGGCGATATGAGATAGCAGTAAACCTTGACCTCACCGAAAGACAGGTACAAATGCAGAATAATGAACTTTAAATGCTTGCCCCATATTTAGCAGCTGTAGAGCGCTTGTCTATGTTACTAATAGGTATATCAGATTGAATGTTCATAGCAAAATGTTATAAAGGTATTATGTCTTTGCTATGCAATTTATATTTTCATAGATACCAGCTACTGATTAGTTTCATCTAGTAGGCAAAAATGGAAGGTAAAAGCATGAGTAATATGTCAGTTTAACTGGTGCACATCTTTTCTAATCTGTCCACACTGATGTGGCTGAAGAAGTGGTAGGTCCCAAATACTGCATGCGCAAGCAGTTGATTTGCCTGCATGCAACAAATATGAGCATCTTGGTTTAGTGTATTAAATATATGCAGTTGCCATTTGTCCAGAGTTTCTGAACATCCTGTTTCCAGATGGCAGCAAGAATGGGAACACCAGCAAAACTGGAATACAGGCATTTTTAACCACTTTATCTTACCCGGTGCTGTGAAAGCAGAGGAGATGATGGAATTTCTTATCACTGTTATTGGTTTCCTGCTCACCAAACCCTGGTTTGGGAGACACTTCTGCACATGCTCAAATTTCATCATGCAAGTTGTCACATTGGCTTGTAATGGAAATACTCATGTTAGGCATGTACTGAACTGTTTCAGGATCCCATCCCTAATCATTGAATAGGTAGTAAAATCACATTTCAAATAATAATTACACCAACATACAGATTTAAAAAATGTGTTTTAATAAAGACATTTAGAATACTGTGCTCAAGTACACCAAATCTGATGAAATATTACCTACAGTTTTATCATTACAATTGAAAGCTTTTTTTCCCACTGATAGACAGTTATCCTTTCTTCACGAATCAGATTGAGGGATTGCTTTAGGTACAATCAGTAAGATCATAGAATGATGGTGGTAGAAGATGATGCTGTATCTGAAGATACATTCAAGGGAAAGTATAAAAATAGCACCGTGATTTGTGAACTCTAGATTTGCAATTTTCTTGCATTTCATTAACACTGACTACAAGAAAACACCTCAGTGAAAATCAGCCTTTTCTATACATATGAACACACATTTACTCACACAAGCAAATGAAACAGTTTTTTTATTTGAAGGCTTCCAGAGAATGGCTATCCCTTCCAGCTTGTCAAGAAGCAACTAGTGATTTCTCTTGTTGTACTTCAACAAGTTGCCAGGTTCCAATGCAGTAATTTTCAGTTACTTAAATGTGTTGCATTTGTAAAGCACACCATTTTGTATCAACAATTGATAAAATTTAGCATTTTTCATTTCCTCTCACTAATGTAATCTGAGATGATTAGATTAACTTTCACACTTTATTTTGACAGCTAAGGAGAGGACGGATGAATTATTATCTCAGTGCAAAAGAATACATTAAAAAATATATCTACCTGTCAATTTGTTGTGAATCAGTCAGCTGAATTCAGAAAACATATCCCCGTGTTTAATAATGGTGAATTTGGCCTCGAATTTAACTATTCTCCCTGATAAATTCTTCCTCCTTCCCTCCCTTCCTCCCTTCCTCCCTTCCTTCCTTCTTCCTTCCTTCCTTCTTTCTTTCCTTCCTGCTTAAAGCCACCCTTACTTAGTAAAGGAAAGCATTAAGATTTTTAGCTTGATCAAGTCCAGTTCTGTATCTTACCACAGTAAAATGGTCTGAGGAAAAAAAAAGAAGGGGCAATAAAACCTTCATTGTTAATCGAAAACACAAAGAAAATGGAGAGGAAATTCTGGACATATTTTTCAGTTTCTGAGTCATACTAATGCAAGTGATGATGTCACTTCCAGTGTTGTCAATTAGGAATGCCTCTTTTTTAAAATCAAATATATTGCTTTGATGGAAAAAAGGTGTAAGCAGGCATGGAACTGGCTGTGGGTTTCCATGGTATATGTCAATCTTCAGAAGCTGAATGCAGTAAATTAAAAGGCTTGACTCTTCTTTCATACTTGTACATTAGTATTTCTTCATTGCCTTAAAGAAAATTACTTCAGGGTGAACTTGGTGCAACACTAATGGTTTGGGTTTGTTCTTTTTTCAGGTAAGGGGCTGAGCTCATGTTAAGGACCTGTCTTTTTATCATCTGTAGATTATTCTTGAGTGGGATAGCAGCACTTACTTGTTTGCTCACTATAGTTATTACTTTCTCTTACTAACTGTCTCTACAGAGGAGACCATATTTGATATATATTTTAAGCAGATGTAACAAAACAGCCCTTTCTCTAAAATTATTATGACCAAACTAAAATATATTTTTTGAATTAACAAAATAAAAAACCCAACCCACTCTCTAGTGATGTAGCATTTTTTAAGAAAATTGCTATTTCTGGAACAGTTTTCCTTTACTGTTTTCACCCCTAAAGGTTGCATTGCAGAGAATGATACCTCATAGACAGTAGTAGTTCCTTTGTTTAAAATAAGTGAACATAGAAGTGATAACCTCAATATCATCACTCTCTTGATCTCTCATGAAATATTGAGTTTGCACACAGAAAACTGAAACTTGCTTCAGATAATACAATGACAATAGCCAGCAGTGGGTGTTGGGTGAACTAACATCTGTTCAAAAAATAGGTTTGAAAGTAGACCTACCCCTTGATGGAATTAATTGTTTAGCATAATAGTTTTTACTAGGTTTTTTAAATTTACAAGCGTCATATTATTCAAAGGGAAAAAACCCAGAAAGTTATCTAGGGAAAGTATTGTTGGGTCATCCTAAATTACAGCTTTCAGTTATAACTGAAATATATATAACTGAAATATATCCCAAGACATGAGATAAATCACAGAGCCTTGTATCTTAAGACAGCTTGATCTACCTCTTTCCTATAGTGATAATTTCAACTATACACTGCAGCTTAGAAGAGGCACTGACCAACTAGCACTTCATAATTACCTGTCTGGTATTTAAGCAAGCTGTAAAGAAAACCATATGTGTGACCATATTCAAAAGGTATATAAGGGTGTTAAGGTTTTCTACAGGCATCATCTGACTTTTGAAACAACTTACAAAATCAGAGCAAACATAAATGACTCATGGAAGGCCATTTCACAAAAAATAGTAATGAAAAAAACCCCTCACAACATACGGATCAGGAGAAGGAATTAATCCCTAAAAAGGAAACCTGAGTTACAAGACAGGAGGATGAAATGAAATAAGTGCCTCAATTGCCCAGATATTGAGAGTGCACTTTGAGAGCATTATAAGCACATCTGGTGGTAGGATGGGTCTATTATGGCATTGTAGGAATTCCGGCAGTATAGATATGTGTAATTCCTGTTCCATCTCCTATAGAGTGTACTCACAATCCCTGTTCAGCCAGCAGTTAATAATTTTCAGCTGGCAGGCCCCTATTTTGGAAAGACAGTTAGACTAAAAACTGTCTTAACTCCCTAGATATTTCTAACCTTGACAAGCGCATTCTTGGCTTTTTTGTACATCCAAATAAACCTGGAGAAGGTTCCATGCAGACTTTTTAATATCTTGCTGTGGGATGAGGAGAGGAAGCAGCTGCAGTGGGGTATCAGAGGCGTGGCAAAATGGACATTTTTATGGAGTTGGTCCTGCCAAATATAGAAAGAGTAGGAGATCTTTCCACCTCGCAAGATCTTTTTGCATGGAGCTAATCAAATGAGTAATGTTGCAGTTCTGCAGGCCAGCTAAGGTTACCGGAATAAACAAACATGTAATGCTTCTGTTTGCCAATATAAATGGAAAATCCCACCTAGTCAGATTAAATTCTGCTGATGGCAATGAGAAGGTTTATTTCTTTTTCATTTATTTATTAGTGTGAGGTGTCTCTGCCCACGGCAGGGGGGTTCAAATTTGATGATCTTAAGGTCCTTTCCAACCCTAACTATTCTATGATTCTGTGATTCTTCTTAACTTTAATTTCCAATACCCACTCAGAAGCCAATCATTTATACAAGCCCTGAAGCCATTGATTTTGCATAGATAAAGAACAAAATTTTGTCAAAATAAAGATTGATTTTGCATCTGTGTTTGGCTTCTGTGTATGTGGTACCAACACAGGATAAGTGACAGCGGAAAAAGCTTTGTAATGCCTTTTTCTAACAGAAAGAGAAGCAAGTAGCATTGTTATTTAAATGTATTTGGGCAATATTGGTATAGTACCATAACCCACGCTGTAGCACTGTGTTGTTATGGCTATATAAGAAATGAATTAAGTTTTCCATTAGAAAAGTTTCCACAACGCTTCATCACCAGTGACATCATTAAAATCCTTTTCAGTATTGCAGAGCTCAGGTGAAGCTAACCACTGCATTTTTCAGACTTGACCTATAAGGTAAGAGTAGCATCCCTTAGTCACCTAGGTGAGAAATCAGGGAGTTCAGTGTTCCTTAGGTATTTGTTCTGAACCACCTCTGGAAGAGCAAATGTCTTTCTATGCGTCAGAGAGCATGACTAGTTTCCTACTCTAGGAAACCAGATTTCTAAAGTGAGGTGGTGAAATTACTCCTCTGTGTACTTTCAAACAGAATCTAACAATGAATTGATAGGACAAGCTTGACCATATAGGTCTGATTTGTTGCGCTGTCACGTCTCCTCTGAAAGGCAGCTGCTCGTGCCAAGCTTCTATGTGTTAAGCACCCTTTATACACACTGTAGTAATGAACCTGTGTGGCTTGAAATGCTTCGGATTGTTTGTTTTATTTAAAGTAACACTCTTAATAAAATAAAACTCACTAATACTTTTATATTTGTCTTGAGCAATATAAATACCAGCAGTAAGAGTCCCTGCGCTCAGTTCTCTCTTAGGAAAGAACACTCCTGGCAAACAATTACAACTTGTGCATAATTTTGATTTGTACCATAATTCTTGGAAAAAAAGTACATGGCAAAACTTCAAACAGCATATTTACTTCTGCAGTATTGGTTGAATTCAAACAAACAGTTCCATGTGCAAATATCCTCAAAGCTGTTAGTTTTCAATGGGCCCTACACCTGCAGGAGAAACCCCATGAGGTTCTGGGTGGGAAGAAACCTCTGCCTGTGCCAAGCAGCATATGTGATATAGACAGAAATAATAGCAGCTCATACGGCTGCTTTTACAAAATTAGTAAGGCTTTGATGTCCCCTACCCCTACCTTTTCTTAGACACAAGTTGAGAAAGATGCGGATTCTTCTGTTGCATGTTTAAGAAGATAGGAGCTTTTTAGGTTTGTCATGTATGGTCACTTTAAGAACCACAGAGAAGAACAAACAATATTGGAGTGCTACAAATAAACACGTAGAGTTTACAGGGCACTGGGAAATGTAGAATATATGTCTGGTTTCTTCTTACTAAAGTAGTAGTGAAATAAAGAAGCATCAACATACTCAGCTGAAAGCCAGTCGTGATTACCCGCCATCCTTTAACTTTCACACTCAGCTGATCTGTGCAAAACGGTGCAGAATGATGCAGATTAGATTTTTTTTCATGTGAAATAAAATAGATGTAATTCATGCAGGTAAGTTCCTATACGAATAAGAGGCAAAGTTTAGCTAAAGGTGATCTTCCCCACAAATTAGTTTCCACCATGTGTTTCTTTTGTAGATTTTTATATATATGCAAAGGAATTGGACGAAGGTAGACTCTAAAAGGATATATTGCAGAAGAATAAGAAGTTCTAGCAGCAGCCCCATAGATTGCCTTTCTTTACCCCTGGCCAAAAAAAATAGATTAATTTTAATTAAATTAGATTATGTAAAACAAGTCAGTAGGTAGAAAGAACCTGAAATAGTGTGTTCCATTCTGCTTAAGGTAAGTTAACCTTGAAACTGATTTAAGAGAGGTTCTGAATAGGAAGGGTTAGCTGTTTGATCATGAAATTAATTTTGAAGATCAGTGGTGGAAAAGGTGACAGTGCTTTGGATGGAGTAGAGGGAGGTAAACTGAGTCCTCTTAAAGACTTCTGGAACTGAAATGAGATACTCCTATGATTGCTCTCTGAAATATAATGTCCATTCCAACCCTGTCTAAACGTGGGAGGTAGAAAGGAAAATGTATCACCTAAGCAGTAACCAAACCCCAGCTGACTTCTATGTAACAAAAAACCAGAACACACTCCTACACCTTCCTGGGTGCCAAAAGCTCCAACTGTCCTTTGTGCACCTGCCAAAACCTCCCCTTTTTCTCAACAGCTGCTGCAACGTACTTGTGCACATTCAGTGTAACGTAACACGGAGCAGTTCGCTTTAAATCGCTTTAAATCAGTTTAAATCAGTGCGCAGGTGACTTCAACAGTTATAATCAGAAGGTTCTGGTACCATCCATTAATTTTTGAAGTGAAGTTAATTTTCTACAGTTGATGTATTTTAGTACTATTTTATAGTAGCTAAGAAGACATTTAATAAGAAGACATTTAATACTCTATAAAGTGGTTTAAATTGATGTCTTTAAACTGGTTTTAAGCTCAGAAGAAATTTAAGATTTTTAAGTTTTTTTTGTTTGGGTTTTGTTTCGTTTAGTTTTGGTGGGGTTTTTTTTTGTTTGTTTTGGTTTGGTTTTTGGTTTTTTTTGTTGGTTTTGTTTTTTTTGTTGGTTTTCTTTTTGTTGTTGTTGTTCTTTTTATTTGATAGAAATTGGAATTCCTTTAAATCATATAGGGAAGAAAGTTAAGTTTAATAGAATAAAACTACCTTAACTTCTCTGTTATGTATCTAGCATGACTGAAACCCATCTGAGCTATTTAAAATCTTCTGTTATCTTTAGTTAATGAAGTGAACTGATAACTCTATCAATTCTGTAACTCTATCATTTCTGTAAATATTTTAAATCAATAGATTTGTCTTTTCCGAGCCCTATATTTAGTCATAACCTAGAATAAGATAAAAAACCAAAACAAAACCTTTTCTGGTTTTACATCCGTATTTGCTTTTATAAGTATGCTCTAGAAACTATCATTAAAATAATACCTCTATGTTGGAAAAAGGTAAGTTTCAGCTGTGTAACAGCAGTGGTTTCTGTAGAGTTCAGGAGTTTGACTTTCTTTTAAACTTGGCAGCATTAAGTGTATCTAAAAATAACAGCAATGTTTTTAGAGCCAAAAAAAGTGGAGAAGTAAACTTTTCATTTTAGTTTTTATTTTGAGAAGTCCGGGTTAATTTCTGTTTTCCACACATTTGTCTGCATTAGAGAAAAGTAAATTGACAGATTATGAAAAAAATAAATAAAATTGAAAATGGCTGACCAGGCACAGGATGCTTAAAAGGCTTGGTGATGTGCTTCCTGATGTGTCTTCCTGACACATCATTTAGGTATAATAAAACATGGAATTCGGGGTACTAACTTCAAAGACTCAGAAATATGCATCTCTTATAGCAAAATATCAGTTTCAACAGGCACAGTGCTCTTGTTTCTAATTTTTAAGGTTCATGAGGTAGAAGGCCTCAAATTTTAATCTTATTTGGGGCTCATGCCACAGAAACCTGGAATAGAAAACCTGATTTTAGGAAAGACTTTTTCATTTCAGAAAAGTGCTTTTTAAAAGAGAAATGTCTTTTTTCCTTAAAAGAAGACAGACAGCAGACAGTATAATTGAGGTAGTCTATAGTCATTCACGCTTTAATTTTTCAGACAAGAATGTCTTTATTAAAAAAATAATCATTAATTATAGAAGGCATCTGTTTAGCTTTTCTCTGTAAGTACAGAATGCTAAAATCACATTTCAAAAGGAACCATCTGTATTCTACACAGCAGGGTAGAAGTCAATTATTCTCAAAGTGAATGTGACCAAAGTGCTCTGCTGGAGGGAGTACTAAATCAGGTGATATTCTCATTTGGAACCAAAATGATGTGTTGATGTCCACATCGTGAAGTTGTATTAAAGATATATAATGCAAGACAGAACATAGTGTGGCCCTTAAGCCTATTAAGGACCTATACCTCATAAGTATATAATGATGACTTCAGTATTGTAGGCACTAAGAATGTCAACCTCCTTGTTTTAAATCTCTTCTCATGATTCCTACAGAGTAGACCTTAAAATAAATTCGTCAAAGCAAAAACATTTATCTTGTACATCAGGAGATGTGCAATGTGAAATCATTTACTTGTATCTTAAGTAACAGTCTAATCATCAGATGTGGAGATGCAGATGCTAAACAACTTGTTGACTAAGGGAAAAGAAACCGTGCTTTCATGCCAGAAAGCAGATGTGCTCAATAGACTGGCTCATAAGTGCTGATTTAGAAACAGCTGTTAGTGCTACCATCATCTTTAACATAGTTCATTTCCCTCCACATCCTTTATTTTCCTTATGTACAGATGCTTGCTGTATAGTTAAGTTGTGCTATTCAGAGGATGGAGAAAAGGGAGTGCATTTTAATAAATAATAGGTAATCAGGACCTGATCCTGGGAGGTGGTGAGCACTCTCAGCTCCTGTTGGAGCCAACTTAGACTTGAAAAGCAGCATAAAAAGGTTCATTAAACCTACAACATCAAGTTTGTCACAGTAGATCTTTACTTGAAAAAGATACCATTTTTGCCAAAGCTGTAAAAACCGGCACAAGCTAGTTCTTTCATTGGAAAAAGTTCTACAGTTTTCCAAGTTCACTTCAGTAAAGGCTTTTTCTCCTTTGTATTTTTCTGGTTTTCTTTCAGTTGTTTTATCTTTTCACTCTTGCTCTTTTGCCCTTTCGTTTTCTCTCCTATTTCTACTCTCTCATTTTTGTTTCTGAAGTAGTTTTGTACTTCTGCATGCTTTGTGCAACACCTCTAAGTTTCAACTGATTTGTGCATTTGGAAAGCAAATTTCCATGAATCCACATAAATTGACACTCTGAAGCACTTCACACAAAGTTTGCTTCACTTCCTTCCCATTACTAAAATATAGATGGATCACATATCAGTAACAACTATACCCTCCATAATTGACTCCTCAGCTCTAAAGGAAGTTCAGAATTCCAGTATCTGAATTTGATCTCTAGAGGAAATAACAAGTGAAGTACCTGTCTCATATTATTAGCACATGAGCATTAAAGTCTTCATTTAGAGTCCATTGAACTCTATGGGAAAACTCACATTGACATCAGTGCACTTTAGACCAGGTCAAAAGTGGATTTCAGTACTTTATAATGGAGGATATAAAGAAATCTATAGAAAATACCTAACATTCCCTCATATAAGAGTCCTGCAGTACATTAATGCAGCAAATGGTATAAAAATAAACTATTCTTCAATGATAAACTTCACTATAGTGAACTTCTAGATTTTGCAAATAAACTTTGACATACCAAATAAAAAAGTTTCTTGTTTTATATTCTCTAAATCAGATACAGATCAATAGAACTAATTAATAAAAAACTAATGCTTTTTTGTTAACCTTTTTCTTTTTTAAATTACTACTATTTTCTCTGTATTCGAAGCCTGACAGGCTATATGCTAGTCAGTAGTAGATATATATTCTCCTGTGGAAGTGTCAGGATTACTGACTTCCTTCTACACTCAAGAGAGTGCACGCAAAGGCAGCTGGTGTCCTTTCAACCCTGTTTTCCTTAAATGCCATGTTTCTGCCATGTGCAGACACAGCATTGCATGCTGATCCTCTTCGGAATTTATAAATGTGTCTTGCATATATTCTTGAAAAAGGAAATCATCATATTTTAATTGATTTATATCAGCTAATGTGCAGACACTGACCTAGACTCATCCCTGGTGGAGGCATTTCAGGATATGGTTGGATGAGCTAGACTGAGGTATACCCCAGCTTGACCTTAGCTACTCATTACCTGGAAGCTGGTGCCTATCAGTTCTGCTGGTTTTAATGCTTAAGAAGACAGACTGCCCTGGACGGTGGTTTTGTGAAGTGATCTGAATTACAGAAAGCAGCAGCAACAAAATTTTGTACGAAAAAAATGGAAAACAAAAAAGGATAATTTATAAACTGAAATAGAAAATGGTCAAAAAAAGTGTCAGGCCAGCAGGTGTGAGAGTTTAGCTGTGAGACAAGGACAGGAGTGAGCACCTGCATCAGGAGCCAGGCAGTTATCATTGTGCTCATGTCTGTCCCAGCCAGAAGTGTTTCTGACAATGACTGTAGAAGTATTAACTTCAGTTTGCAAGTATACAGAAATGAAATAGGTGCACCCAGAATGTGGTTTGCCTGGATCTCTCCTGTTCCAGTAAGTCAAAGTATGTTGAATCCAGGCTGTGCATCGCGATTTTTCCTTCAAATACATCATAGTCACTTTTCCTGATAATTTTTGCACACATTATTGTTTTGGTTTAAGCTTTCAAAGCTTACTCTGTGACTTACTCTGGGAATGCTCAAGGACATAAAAATAGCCGGAGAATTGCTTAAATCTTTTAAATATCACTCCAATCCTGTAATTTCTTCATAACGAATAAAATTATCTTACCTCTTATTTCAGAAGAAGAGTGATAATATCCTGTGGTACTGGGTTTAATTTAAAGTATATGGAATCCAAAGCGTATTATTTTTCGCATTTAGATTATGACTGCAGTTGCACCTACTGCAGTCTGGCACCAGTACAGCAGTGTCTTCTGCAAGAGAAACTTCATTGTCTTAAAACCCAAAAATAAACAAAATGACATCTTAACTTCCCCCAGAAAGCTGCCAGTGCTGTACTAATGCTGTGCCCTTTTGAAGACACTGTTTCCATGATCACCTCTGATACGTGACCTGAGTATAATAATTCCCAACATCCCGGCAGCCAGTAAATAAATACCTTCCCCTTTACACTCATTTCACTTTACAAGCCAAATTCTTTGGCTCTGATGAGTTGACTAAAGGAAAGGATGTGCTGTGCTTTGAGGCTGTTAACTAACCTGGAATCATTTTGTTCTGGTCCCAAGTGATTGACTTTAACAGCTCACATTGGCTTTAACAGGCATATAGAGTATAAAAACCTAAATATACCTCACTTCTCACATATGTACATACAGACAAGTGACATTAACTATCAGTGCAAACGTAGTAAAATTTTAATGTAAAATTCAAAGTGATAGTAAAGGTTAAACACTGTGATGTTTCCTGGATGTGTAAGACAGATTCAGCAAAACAGCATTTTTGTGGCTCTATTACTCATGTTGTACAATACGTCCTGCTGTGACTGTTCCTTGCTGTTTCTTTTAAAACTCTGAAACACATTCTGCTAAACGCAACGGAGGACACACCAACACTGCAAGCTTTCCTGCTTGCTTTCCAAGTGAAAAGTTGCTTCTTTTTCGGTGGAACCTCCGCGTGAAGAGCTGCACAGGCACACACGCGCAAGATATTTTAGCAGCATTAAGCGGATCAAACCTCGCAATCTCCTATTAAGACTGTTTTCAGTGGCAATATTTTAAGTTGAATTGAAATCGGCCTTTGTTCTGGTTTAATATATTTGACAGATGCTATACACATATTTTCTTTTTTTTTTTTTGTTTTCCTTTTCTTTTGGTTCTTGGAAAGAAAAGTCCTTGTGTTTTGAAGCGCTGGTTCTTTAGAACTGTGCCAATAATTTAGGTTTACTTCTCCCCCATATATTTCTATCCAGACAAGGGGAGAAGGTTAAACGAGTTTCAGCTAGAGTAAAATCTTGGGGTTTAATGTGACTTAAATACAGATACATTTTTAATCTTTTATGCTGTGAATCTCTTTTCCATTCTCATTGGAAATTATTTGCTGATTTTGACTAAAAAATTACAAATGCTTTGCCCTCTTTCTTTGAGGGTGTTTATCTGTATGAAAAATTTGACCAGGGTCTATGGCTAAATGGACTGGAACTGAGGATAGATTCAACTAGAATCACTTAAATACATTTGCGAAATAGGCAAGTTCTAAGTTCTGATAGTAAGAAATGCTCTTCACATACTTCAGCAAATAAATAAATGAAAAAGAGCTTTTGAAGAGCTCCATCTGAAACTCACCACAGAGTTTACAGGAACAAACAGGCAGAAAGGAATGCAAACTCCAGTGCACGATAGTTTCTGAAGTAACTATCCTCCTCTGAAGGTCAATTACAAGCACTGTAAGCGCATGGGGCAGCAGTAACTGTCCCTGCCACCACATGGGGCTCTCTATTGCATGAAATGTAGGGGTTTCTGCACAGTTCCTTCTCGGGAACCCTTTTCCATCCATTTCTCTACCTGTGAAATGTCATTAATACATTTTTCAAGGATATGTGACTTTTTTAAATGCTTTCTAAAGGGCTCTGAGATCTTCCTGGGAGCTGTCTGCTGCAAATAGCCCTGCTGCCTTCTTGCAGTGCCCCTTTTCCTCCTTTGCCGTTGTTATCCTCATATCCCCAGTGTTCACATCCTACCCAAAACTGGATTGCCTGCTCTTCAGGGAAAGCTTGCTAAGCTTTCTACCATATAGACAGAAAGATAAAAAAAACCCCAAAACAATACATCCCAGTGCTGTGCTAGAGCTGTAAAGATCATTGTTACCTTCAATGACCCCATCTTTATTTTCCTGTTTTGTCTTCTGCAAAGGTTAAAATTTGGTTCCAGAACAGACGAATGAAGTGGAAGCGAGTAAAAGGGGGTCAGCAAGGGGCAGCAGCCCGGGAGAAGGAACTGGTGAATGTGAAAAAGGGCACACTGCTCCCCTCTGAGCTCTCTGGCATCGGCGCTGCTGGTCTCCAGCACACAGGGGACTCACTAGCGAACGACGACAGCCACGACAGCGATCACAGCTCTGAGCACGCACACTTATGATACACAGAGAGTGTCCCGGCTCCGTTCTCAGGAAAGATGCTTTGCTGGCAAGCCTTACACAGGCATCGTTTACGTATGCAAGTGACTCTGGCAGTGATTTTTAAAGTTGTGTGGAAAATTCAGGCTTATCGCGCCTGGTTTTCTTGATTTTTAGATGGTTTACAGTAAGTGCCATGTCTTAAAGGTGCCTCAAGAGTGGAGAAGTGGAAGACAAACTTACTTTGAACATTCCAGATTTGTTTGTCATGTTTATGACAGCGGGCAGGTATTTTTGCTTTAGCTTGCACTGAAAATTACATTGCTCTCAACAGACGTTATATTCTGAAAACCACAGTGCCACAAAATCACTATCTAGTGGATAAGAAATGTATTTTAACTCTGTATATATTTACCTTACAGCATTTTCCTGTCTTC
>JAVHNF010051027.1:3001-14030 GCA_034783455.1 Micropsitta finschii
TAACCTGGTTTGGTGAGGTTTGACTTCAGGAGACTTCCCCATTGTCTGGGTTGTTCTTTTTATCCTATCCAAAATCTGTTCAGTAAATTATGCAGAGCAGAGATTTGTTGCTAGATTACTCTCTTCTTTAGGGCCTGGTACAGCAGGGATTTGGGACCTGGCATGTGTTTCCAGGTAGACTCCTACAACAGATAATAAATGGTAGGAGTGTTGTGGTTCCTTTCACCAGTGTTATTCTGATTGGATCAGGCTAAATTTCATTAAGGCAATGTGAAAAACCCAAAAGACTTTCTGGTAAGTTGCAAAGAAGGAAGAGCTTGTGCACCGCAGCCTGGATACGCTGGGATCTTATAATCATCTTTTATAAAAGGAAGGATGTGACATCTATGCTGAATGGCCAGCACAAGCCATGGTACAATCCTCCTCCTGACTGCCCAGAAAAGGCATCTGCCCAATGGGAATTTGCTTTTGACCCATGTACTCAAGTTTTAATTCCGGTTAGAGTAAAGGTCAAGATGGAGAGGGACAAAAGCTTTTTATGCTGAGACTTGTCTTCACAGAACCAGCACGTGCTGGGGATTCACATCCTGACCTGGTACTGGGAACTTGGTTAAGTGAAGCGCCCCAGACTGGTTTCAATACAGGTGATCGGAAAAAGATCATGAATGCTGTCAGCATTTTTTTGGGACAGAAATTTGGAATGCTTGGGTCCAGGTTAAAAAATCTCAGCCAATTTGTCTCTGGCTTCCAACCCACAGATTAGCAGCTCATTAGTTCATTGCATTGTGTTGAAGATTGATGACGTTCTGTAAGCACTTCAAGACAGTTCATGAACACACTGAATCGTAAGTGCAGGAGTAGTCTTGTGGATGTAGCATTTCTTAGCATTATCTGAAGCGTGTTCTCTTAAACCGTATTTGACAGGTGAGTGCAATAGAGAAAATGTGCTTCCAGTGTGTATATTGAAAGCAGATGCAGTAAACCGAGTTCAGTGGCTCAGAAGGGGGCAGCTGCTGCAAAGCTTGACACAGAGGATAAATCATGAGGTGCTATTTCTGGCCTCTGGCAAAAAGAAAGGTGGGCGATGGAAGATTGACTTGAAAACAATCGCTTTAAATGAGCTTGGAATTGTATGAGCTGGAGATGTGCTGCATTTACACTGATGGATGAGTCCAGAAGCTGACCTAATTCCTTTTATTTTTGTCATAAGGGCTTTGCTTTAGCTATTGCACTTGCAGAGGAAACATTTAAAGAGATCGTAAGGTAATTTTCTGTCTGTAAAGGTAACACATGTGACAGGCTACTTGCTACCTCTTTTATTTATTTTATTTAAGTAACAATTTACTTAGTATTTAATTTGATTTTTTTCCTAATGTAACCGGTTCCTCCATAGTGATATATTTATTTGTGGGTGGTCTTTTGCTGCATAGAAGTTAACTTCTTTTATAAAGCAGAACATAAAAGCTCACTGACAATATGGTAATTCTCATTGCAGCTCGACAGAGGATGCTTGAAGAAAACTAAATGAAAAGTGGTTAGATCCAGCTGAGATTTCTTGCTGTATCAGTAAGTAGTCCCTGTGCTTTTCTTAATTATGCATTGCAGCAGTGAGTTTTGGAGTAGAATGCCTTAAGCCACACTAATGAATACACATAAAGAGAAGTGATTTGTTTGTTATTGTCCCATGTCCCTTAATTCACTGTAAATAAAGTTTATTTTGGTTACATTTCCACCTGCATTGTTTTCCACTCACTTTGTTGATTTGTAGCATCTCCATTATGATTTTGATCCTGTTTTGACATTTTCAGCTGATATATATCAAAGAAATTGCACCAATGAATTAATCTATTTAAAAGCTTAGTTCCTCTGTTCTAGACTTGGGCATATGTCAAGCTGGTCGTGTTTGCAGTGTAAAGCATCAGGAATGCTACGCTAGCTCTGCTGCCATTATAATTCTGCCAGATAAAGTTGCCCCAGAAAAGATTTATGGCTTAGAAATTGTCTAACAGGAAAACACAATATGAACATGAAAGTGTATCTTGTTTGAATTCTGCTTTGACTTCAAGAGACACATCTACAAAGCCAAGTGGGTAAGTCTCTGACTTAGGAATAAAATCTGTCCTGCTGCATCAGTCCTGGAGCAGAGAAGCAATAAGAAGGAGTGGCAAGAGCGGAGAACACAACTGTCCTGAAGCATAACCTGTTCATGTCACTTATTACCATGGGAAAACCACACAACAGGATGGGATCTGATATTTTTGCAATGTCTGAAGATGACGTTTAGGGTGCTAGAGTTTTAGAATCCTTTAAAAGCCTTCCCTTCTCTTCTCATTGCCTGATAAGGTCTACCAGCCAGTAGATATAAATAGTTGACAGAAGCAAAGGTGTGAATTTAGAACACTGTACATCTAAACACCTCCCAGGAATGCTTCTGCTTGCTCTTATCGCTTTTCTGCTGATGTGCCATTGGGAAATTCCATACTTATTTTTTTCCTTCATTCTGATATGAAGTCAGAATTAGTCTCCAGCAACGTTCATCGATGTTCTCACTGGTTCGTTGTTTCCTTGTATTTTGCAATGTTATATGTGCCATTTGCACCTGAATTCCTGCACTCCGTGAATGTGGGACAAGTATGATCTCAGTTAGAAAACGCTTGAAGCATAATTTGGGTGGGATAATACTATGGATTGGTTTACTCCCCTACTGCTGTAATGCAGCATCTGGCCAGAGATCAAGACCCCTCTGCGGTGGGGGCTGTGAAGGAGAAAGGCAGTGTGTGTCCTTCAAAGCTAGAGATCTCACGATCAGACAAGAAGTAATGAATGGATGCAGACAGGGAGGGAGGCAGAAGGACACCTGAGCCGCTGTTAGCTGGGAGGGTTTCGGCACACCGGCAGCTGAACACGTAAGGATTTTATTGGCTTAATGTCAAAGGAGAATCTTAAGGATAATGAGGATAGTTTCACAGATACTTACAGCTGCCTGGGAAAAAGCACAAAGGTGCCTGAGTGAGTGTTTTAACAAGTAGGAGATAAGGGCTTTTATCCTGAATGGACTGAAGGACAAAGTGGGTTTCCTGATACTTAATGAAAGCTGAGAACTGGATCATAAAAAACCTTGAAAGTGAAGCTTCTGTTTGATGTGATGGAGAAGGGGGCTCAGAAACTCAAGAGGGGTCTGAGATGGTTTAGTAACATGGTTGGTTTGATGGATAAAGGGGACATGACTGTATTTGTTGAGGGGAAGTGAAAAAAAAATGGTGACTGCAACTAAGGAAAGAGAGAATCCATTCAGGAGACTCACATCTTTGCGTGGATAAGGGAGGGTGTTACTCGAACCAGGTTCTAAGAATGGCAGAATGTGGGACATGAAAGCCCAAGCCAGGGCAGCACCCAGGTGGGATGATGGGACTGTGCCCAAGAGGTAAAGGAAGAAGATAAGGTAGGGAATCTGGAGGGAAATTAAAAGCTCTCTTTGAAGCTGAGCTTATAGTTTTTGATATGTTGAGGTTGTATGACTGCCAGAAAGGAAGGGAGGAGGAGAGAATGTTAAGCCAGGGACACAAACACAAGCTGGGTGGGTAAAGAGGGACTGAAGGGAAGAAATAATTTGAAGTAGGAGGAAAATTAGAGAGTACTGAGCAAAGAAGCCAGGCAAGACAAGATTGTGGGTGGTGAGTGATGCCAAGGCTCTGGGCAGAATGAGGAGGATGAGGCTGGAGCACTGATTGGGAAGTTTGATTAAGATAAGGCCACTTGCTGGGCTGGGAAGAGCAGTAATCATGAGGGCTTGAGGCTGGTGTCTGTGTGCCTTTGGTCCTTGACTAATACCACTTCAAAATCTCTTGCATTTGTTATTTCTTTGTTAAAGTTTGTCTGTGAAGCTTCTTGTATTTTTCCAAGTCCTTTATCCCTGAGGGTAAAAGGGTAAGGGTTAGGAGACATTAGAGGCGACATTAGTTTGGCCAGCTGAGATTTTGGAGTGGATCAAAGCAGGTGTCAACTTCTAGACGGCTGGGCAATGCAGAATGGAAAGCGGGAAGCAGCACTGGGTCCCACAGAGTACATGGGTGGGTCTTCCTTTAAGTATGGAATTGAAAGCAGACCAAGAAGCCATGCCATAGACTGTCATCAAAGCCTTCCCCACCATGGAAAGAAAGGTTTTAGTGGACCAGTATTTCCTCTTGTACATAGTGTTCCAGTTTAAAACTCAAGGCCTAGTGAATTCATGCATTATTTTCCAGCAGGAGGAACTCCGGATCCTATTTTCCTATTTTCTGAGAAAATACTGGGG
Source organism: Micropsitta finschii (assembly GCA_034783455.1). Lineage (NCBI taxonomy): Eukaryota > Metazoa > Chordata > Aves > Psittaciformes > Psittacidae > Micropsitta > Micropsitta finschii. Next base: position 7,296 of record JAVHNF010051027.1, read on the forward strand.
ATGAGGAAGCTGATATCCAGTATCTAACACAAAACAAAGACTGGGCGCCACTTCTTCTGTTGCTGCATGCTGGTGGCTCACGCCAGCCAGATACGTGCTGTGCAAATGATTTTGCAGAATGCCTTAGCTGTGAAAGCAAATGCAGGATGTGACAGAGGAAGCTTCCCTACCATCTGATTAAACTGTCTTAGAAAGGCCTGGTTTTGAAACAGCAAGAGAAGTGCTGCCTAACACCTGCTAGGTGCAAGACAGTCATCAGTAGTAGGGCTCTATGTGGAAGGGCAGCAAAGCATTACTCTGTAAGGGAGGTGCTACTTGTTCTCTCCCCTTTTATATATTGTTTCTGCTTGTGCAATGATTCTTTCTCCCCTCCACAGATTTTGCCCTGAAAAATTCTCTTGTGGCTATCATAAATGCATTCTAAACCTCCCAGTTACCCACTGCTCACTACTGGTGAGGACATACCATGCACACAGAGCCATTATTGAACCAAGTACATGGCTTGCAATGTATTTTTTGTCCAGTTTTCTGGCATTCTTGCTCACAAAATGCCGTGGCTCAGTGTTCAGCCCTGCAGATGACTGGCTCCACCTCTAGGCGAACAACAGTTGGCTTCACAGGGTGATCTGCCCATCACTGTTCATGCTGGGGTTTGTACTTTCATTTTGGAAGAAAGAAACCAGAGTGTTTTATTACATTGATGTCTCTCAGCAACCAGCATGATGCTGCTGTTACGCTTCCCTGGGGAAGTCCAGAGGGAATGAAAGTTAGTCCTTATATTATGAAAACCTCCCAAATATTTCCTAAGTTTTACACCTAAATATATTGGTAATGCTCCTTTTAAAAAAGTTCCTCACTACTGAGAAAATTCTCTTGGCATCAGTTAAAATCAAAATCCTTTCTATTTTTCAATGACTAAAATTGTTGTGTTTTTATACCAAACACATCTTGGCATTTGCATTCTCAGCTCAAGGAGTGGAAAGGGGGAACCTGAATCAAAAATTAAAGCACAAAAGCTTTGGCAGAGTCTCTGAAAATATAACTTAATGTATTCTATTATGAACCCTTCTTTCACTGGAACCAAAGTTTGCATGGGCTCCCACCTACTCTCTGAATACATTGTGAGAAAGAGATGAAATACTTAACGACACCACAAACAAAATCTGCTCTGAGGAGTCTACAGTTTCCTTTTTGCTTTTAGTCAAGAGGCACTTGTTTGATAAATGGGGCGCTTTTAGAGAGCTTACAATAGATGCACACCCGAGCGGAGGCGGAGGCTCAGCGGAAGATTACCAGGAGATAATGGAGCAAGTCAAATGAGAAAACATGATGAAACAGCAGAATATTTACATGCTGTTTTGCTTCTTCTTTTTGCATTAATAAAACCACGGCTTTTGTCTCTGTTTTCAAATGCCACCCTAGAAGCACGTGTTGCTGGGTGCACTCATGTGGCTGATGACCTTCCCAGCCCCATGGTCCCAGGGGAGAGGGCTGACATCTAATGACGGGCTGTAAAAACAGCAGCACTGAACCAGCCTCTGAAGCTTTTTACTGCATTAAATGCAGCAGGCATCTCTGAAGAACCTAAATCCATCGGGAAGCCACATGTACCCACTTTGTTCCTGGTGAGACCACACTGTCTCCCGGCTGAGCTGCTGAGCACCTGTAATGCGGGGATGGAGCCAGTCCTGGTGGGGACCCTCAGTGGAGAACCCATGTGAGCAGCAGCTGGCATGAGGGATGATGGCCACAGGATTGAAGAAAGCTACGTGGAAGTGGCATCACTTCACTTGTGAGGGCCTTTCCCAGGAGCAGCATGGCCAGACCCAGACCCATGGTGATGGTTCAGTCTATCTGATAGAGCGTTCCCTTCGGTGGTGTTGTACAATGGCCAAACATGTGACCTTCTGGCATGGTCTTTACTCCATGGGTAGCTCAGATACATCCAGAACCTCATCTTCTGTGCAACATGCACAGAAGTTGGTGCACGATCCAGGTAAGAACCTTGGCTGGCTGCCTGTGTGCATCCTGGACTTTCAGATGCTTGAAGGTTTCCCTGGTGGTAAGGAATCATCTTCAATTGTGTTCATATTTTGTGGTGCATGGGCACTGACTGCACTCCAGATTCTTAATGTGTGCTGGAGGCAAGAGGCTGGTTTTGTAAAGTGCTGAGCACAGAGACTGAAACTGCACTGGCCTGGTGTCCTCCAGACACATTGGACAGGCCTACCAAAGGTCCAAGAAAATAACATCATGAGGTTATTAATGAATACCAGCCAATCTATTTTATCATTCAAATGTGAGTTCCTTTTGATATTGGCTGATGGGATGGAATAGTCTGGTCATGCCTGTAGTCAAAAGGATTAACCTGTACCAGATGCCACAAAAATGCTTGCAGTGTAATTATAATAAAAGAATTGTGTTCTGTATTGGTGCTGTAAAACCAAAGGCAAACCCATATGAGCAAAATATACACGCTGTAAAATGATACATGCCACCCGTCCTGCTAATGTCAGGTCTTGGGTTAGGGCAATGCTTTATGTGCCTGACAGACAAAACAGTGTGTCCAGTGTATGGTTCAGCTGAGGCTCTGACCCAGGGAACAAGGGTGTGCAGGAGTGTCTATTCTGCCTGTTCCCATGGGCAACTACTGAGTTATCCTCACAGCCAGGAACTGAGTGACACGGACCTTGAAATAATCCTGTTTAATAACTGATGAAGGAGTGTAACATGCAGGGACCTGGTGGAGAGAGGTAACAGGACATACACAACATAGCAGAGGCAAGGGGTGAACCTCAAGCTCTGCACTTCAGTGGAGCTCCTGGGCAAAAGGCTTATGGGTGGGGGTCCTGGGTGAGGTTGGTCATGATAATTATGGCCAATTAGTGCACTCAAGGCACAGATGGTGCAAGGAATGTGACCACTATTGGAGAAGTTGGAAGAATGTCAGTGGATATGCTACTGCAGTCACTGTGCTCTTAACATACTGCTGATGGTGTGCTTGGCAGAGAAAAGGGAGCTGGTCTGAAAATGTATTTTCATTATAAACAGCTTCACACAGTTCTGGGTCCTGCTCTCTTGTGAGGCTGGCTAGGAGGAGCACAGCCTTACTTGCTAAAGGATAGAAGTGGGTGTCTGCTTGAACCTGATGTAAAACTTCCCCATTTACCCTAAATGCAAGTTTATCTGACTGAGTTTTTTGCATATGCACCCAGGGGTAACAGCGGGCAGTCTGTGGTGTCTCTCATATGACTCTTAGTTTCAGTAGGATATCATCTGACTTGACTAAGTATTTCTGTTGTGCCCAGCACAGCAGGAGCATACCTGTATGTCCGCACAGTGCAGGAGAGATGACAAACACCTCTGGAGTGCTTGTGTTTGGTTTTGATCAACAGCTTACATTTACGGCACTGCTCCCTGGCTGGGTGGTGAGTGTGTGCTTCTCTACTACCCCAGAGGAACTTTGCAAGAGCATGCTCCTGCTGCTTTGTTGGGGGGCAGATGGAATTTCCTATGTTCAAAATACACTGTTTCATAGACTCATAGAATCCTGGAATAGTTTGGGTTGGAAGCGACCTTAAAGCTGATTCAGTTCCAACCCCTGCCACAGGCAGTGATACCTTCCAATAGGGCAGCTTGCTCCAAGCCCCATCCAACTTGGCCTTGAACACTGCCAGGGATGGGGCAGCCACAGCTTCTCTGGGCACCCTGTGTCTCACCACCCTGAAGTGGCAGGGGCTGCTCCTCTTCAGGCAGCTGATTTCTGCTCGTGCTGTGCTTCCTTCTTCTGATGTCAGAAATTGATACTGCCGGCAAAACGTGTCAACAGCCTTTAGTTCCCAAGGACTTAGCACATAAACTGGTTTTTGTGGTTTTTAATTTCCATGGAGAAACCAACTAAGAGATCATAATATAATAAGACAGCGTGGACAGAGTCTGTGTTCACAGATATAGTGCAGAAACACTAAGGGTGGTCTCTCCATAACATAACTGGCACATTTTCATGGAAACTTGACACTAATCCTCTTGCCCTAAGCGATAACTGCTGTTGGAAGGGATACGGGGTATGCCACAGATTGCCAGACGGCAGAGGGGCTATCGGGTCTCTGAACTCAAGCAAGCCATCTCTCGGAGACTGTCAAAATATGTCTCAGAAACAGCAAGTACTTGAACCTCCCTTTCAGTTTATCTGCTCCCCAGCACTATTCTGCAAGGGGCTGTCTTATTTGCCATTGAAAGAGCAATGTTTCCCGCTCCTCCTGACAGACTGCTGGTTAAGGCTCTGCTTAGTATTCATATTTCTTTCTTGTCAGCATTATTTCTCTTTTTTCATTTGGCTTTTAGAACCAGAGCTATAAATCTGGGACGCTTTTTACATGCTGTGTTAGGGCTTGATTAAAATCCCATTGAAATCAATGGAAGCTTTCCTATTGACTCCAGTAGACCAGGCACTTGGGAAATAAGGAAAAATGGTCTGTTTTAAAATAAGAAGAATTGTATCCATGTCATAATGTTTATTACCAATAGCAGGAAATAAACCATAACATATTATGCACATCTTTTCCCAACAGGTCTCATCTATCATTTAACTACTCCATACGTAACACCCAGCTGTGGCACAGAGCACAGCAACAGCAGTGGTGGAATACCTAATCATTCTGCTTTAGAAACACAAATAGCTGAGGAAAAAGAAAATACTCTTCTATGATTGGTACAAATGTTGATATAAAATGAAGCTCAGACAAGAGAGAAAGATCCAGCAGAAGCAAGTGACACAGCCTGCTTTGGAGAGCCTGGAAGGAAAAGCTCCCTTGTTGCCTCATTTCTGTGTAGAAAACACTTCTTTGTTGGTTCACAGTTTCCATGGGTACTATTAGAAAACCTTGATCTTCCCTTTTAATTTGGAGTAAAGCCTGTGGCTGTGACCTGGTTATCAAAAGTGCTGAGCCAAAAAAAAGGGTAAATATTATGAAGATGTTATGAGCAATGAATGCTTCTGATACTTGTTTGGTAATTAGACATGGATCCAGGAGTCTGCAATGAAAATGTGACGTCTGCATGTTACCTTATTGGTGAAAGTATTACAGCTTACTGATGAGCTGGGCACAGTAAGGAAGTCTCACGTCTCCAGGGATTTTATGGAGACATGTGGATACTCAGGTCTTGTCAGAATTGCATTTGTATGTGGTATTCTCGACTAATATTGAAACTAATTATAGCTGTGGTACTGCAAAATGGGATTTTGTCAAGACAGTGTTTGAAGCCTGAATCAAATTTTCACATGCTGACGAGGAAAAAGGGAAACGGCGCGGGGAAGACTCTGAAGTGCATGCAAAAACAAGTGCTGCTTTAATGATGAGGCATTTGATAGCGCCTTTATCAGCATGCAGTCATGTGTTTAAATAGCATGAGCCATAGATGACTGTTGCAGCTTGTCATTTGCCTTATGGGAGGCAAGAAAGAGCTTCTTGTTTGATTTGTAAGATGAGCTAGCTTATTGCACAAGGCAATAGAGGAGGCTCTGTAGAGAACTCCACACTGAAGTGTTTCCTAAGCTTTTTTGGATTCCTGCCACAAGGAAGTGCAGTTAAGTGCAGCCACAGTGCAAGGACCATTGTATAAGGGATTGGAAAGAAAACCTTTAAAGATCAGGGTAAAAAAACCAACCCCCCAAAAAGCTCCAGCTGGTCTGTAAGCTACAGAGATGGCAACAAGAATAGGTGTGTGCAGCAAGAGTATGAAACAGAGAATGGGAAATCTGAGCACTGAAAAATGCTGTGCCTGTCTTCCTTCTCCACTGCTCTCAGATGTTAACATAAGCACTTTCTAAATTAATAAGAGCAAGACAAAGCTATGCTGATAAGGGTAAGTTCCTGATTTCTCCTCAGGTCAAAGTGTTTCTAAATACTGGCGAAGAACCCAAGACCTGTTCCTTGGATCAGTGGAAGCGGCTGAGTAGGAGGGTATGAGGGCGTTGCTCTGCAGGTAGAGATCACAAACATGCCTTTCTCAAAGCAGTGAAGATATCCACTTATGAAGATGTGCATTTATCGTTCTTTGTGATCACCAGAAAATTGCAACACTTCCCTAAGCTAAAAATGGTTTGCTGCTTTAGCTTTCCATGTTTAATATCCATTATGTCTCTATGGATATTTGTATTGTATTACACATCCCACTCAGTCAATGCAGAGATGCAGCACAAGTGAGCAAAAAGGTCCTTTCTGTCCCGTTTCCAGCCATGCTTAGGGTGTAAACAGAAATAAATCAGCAGCAAAAGCAGGTATGTGAATGTGCTGAGTCCATGATCTCAGGTCTATGCGTGATGTGCCAGATCAGCTTTTGGTCTCTCCTGGTGCTCACCAACAGAGAAAATGAAGAGGGCTGGGTATCAGTTCATCGGTGTTCACAGTGTGATCTTTGCAGCTGGGAAAACCACTATCAGTAAAAATATCTAAGAGAAAACCACAATAGGGCCAAATTCTTTCCACAGCTGGCTTTTATCAAAGCACCTCAAGGCTGAGCTGTTCCACAGTGCAGTGAGACCAGTGCTGTCTTCTGCTTTTATAAAACAGGACAACTTTGCCTCACGCTAAAATAGAAATTGATGCTTATATTTTGAAAACAAATGACACGTGTCTTGCTTTCCATGAGATGTTTTGGAAAACCACTATCAGTAAAAATATCTAAGAGAAAACCACAATAGGGCCAAATTCTTTCCACAGCTGGCTTTTATCA
>JAVHNF010051028.1:0-11460 GCA_034783455.1 Micropsitta finschii
ATGACATGCTGTGGTATGGAATACCTCTTTGGTTAGTTTGGGTCAGGTGTCCTGTCTCTGCTTCCTCCTGGCTTCCCTTCCTCCCTGCTAGAGCATGAGACTCACAAAGTCCTTGGTCAGAGTAAACATTACTGAGCAATAGCTAAAAACATCGGTGTTATCAGCGTTGTTCCCAGGCTGAAAGTCAAAAACACAGCATTGCAACAGCTACTAAGAAGGAGAAAAATGACTGCTACTGCTGAACCCAGGACATCCTAACACTGCTGCTTAATGAAATCTAATAACAGAAATGTGATTTCATTTAAAGAAGTTTCGCTCTGTCCTTACCAGTTCATAGCAGTTAGAAATCCTTTGCCTTAGAGCTCCCATAGAAGAGGGACTCATTACTTCAGCATTCAAGTCTTCTTTTCCATGTGTGAACCACAAATATATTAGCTTTCAGTGATTCACAAATTAAGCTAATAACTAGAGGCAGGGCAAGCAGTAGCTTCATACTTTCTAAGAGTTTGGGAAGGGGCTTAAAAACTTTAAAAGTTTATTAAAAAAAAAACAAACACAAAACCCAAACTAACTGAAAACCAGCTGAAATCGCAAAAAAAATCCAAGCAATACATGAGTTCAAAACTGACAGAGCCCTTTTAAAGGGTTCTGAGTAACTAATCCACTATTAAGATTCCTTTTAATGGCTGCTGTTCCTTCTAATTGCTTAAGAAGATATTTCAGTGCAATCTTTAGTATAGAGAGACCTATTGTTTATGCCTTTTGATCATTGATGCCATCAGGGAAGAAGCTGGATTTTAATATTCTTGAGAAGGATGAGTAGACTTCTGACTGCCATTCATGCTTCTTGGTTGTAATGTTTTATGTCTAAGATGATGAAGATGGATATAGATATAATCGTTTTTCCTCTCATCAAAAGTTTTCATAATAAATGCCCTCTTGGTGCTATTTATTATGTGCTATCCAGTGAGCTTCTTGAGAATCAAATAACTGAGAAGTAAGGGGGAGAGAACACATTCTGGTTTTTGTAGGCTGTGTGGACTATGTTGTGCCATGGAGATAAATACTAGCTTTGGGATTTTTAATGATGTATCTGACTTTGTATGATTCAGTATGAGTAGCTGTAGAGGCTAAATCATCTGCCATCTGGATTTCATCTACTCATATGTGACCTGGGTCAACCAGATCACCAGAGTAGGGATATTTATGCAAAGAAATATATCAGCTAGTTTTGGTTGGTCAAGTTTACCAGCATGTTCTATTGCTCTAGAAATTGAGAAGAAATCATCTCAGGTGAAGCTTTCCTACAGCGTTCTGAGTACTTCCAGCCTTGAGATGCTGTTGCCTTACTGTGTTTCGTTTTTAGCTCTTTCAAATTGGCCCAGAGGCAAAATGCACATGCCATGAATGTCCAATTAAAAGCTGGCTGGTCTGAGGACATATTGTAAGTACCCAGAATAGTCCATGGCATTTGTCAGGGGCATTCTTTAGCATCAGCGGGTACTCTAGCAGCACTTCGTTCTTAGCGACACCTGGTAGTAGAAATCGAAGGATTATCTTCTTTAGTCTAAATTGCTTAAAAACTATAATTATCCTGTCAGGTGCATCTAGTTGTCCCTCTTCTGGGCTGAAACCAGTGAGATCTTCATACTGGAGAAATGCAATATGGGTGCACACATGAAGCTGACAGCTTGTCCTGGAGAGAAACTGTACCAGTTGTACAGTCCCGCTGCCTTGGATAGTAGTCAGTCAAGCTACCTTTAAGAAGTCTGTCAAAGCTAGTGTTAAAACATTCTTTGTTAGGTGGGTAGATAGGGGCATTTGATGTTAATCTGCTTCAGAGTAAAGCTAGAAGCAGTTTTTAAACTGCTGCTATTTAAAACAGTTGTTACTGAATTCAAAACTGTTTTGTGAATCATTAGCTCATATGGTGAGCTGGGCTCATAGGTAGGCTACATTATTTGGGCTGACTTCTCAAAACACTGGTGAGAGCACACCCACATAGATACAGCTGAGAAAATAATGAAACAGCGAATAATAGCTGATACGTTTTGGTTAGGTTTGGTTAGGTAAAAGCTGTGCTGCTGAGCTGCAACCTGCCTACACATGTGCACATGCAGCTCTGGCATGCAGGCTGGTGGATGCAAACTAAACCTTTGGATCTGGAGAGCTATGTATATCTGCTACCCTCCCCCAGACCTTGCTTTCTGCTGATGTGTTTGGCAGCAAAACCCAACCCTGTGAACATTTGCAGGTCCTGGTCAGGAAAACAGATACAGCAACAGCTAAAGATGATAAAACCCAAAAGTTTTGAACTTTTGGGAAGGAAAATAATTTAGTTATCATAACTGCCGTTATAGGTTGTCCAAGTTCAATTTAGGCAAAACTTACACATTTGGTTCCTTATTTCTACTTAGGCAGATTTTATAATGCTCTCAAGTTAATCCTTTCTAAAAGGTCTTTGAGTCATTGTGCCTTAGGTGCACCAAAACTTCAGCCACAGCCATTCTGTTACCAGTCACGGCCATTGTAATTTAGACCCTTAAGGAAAAGAAACCTAAGGAGAGAGGCTATTTCAGAATGAAAGGCCTGATGGTTGTCCACTCTCAGCTATTTAGTCACAAGTCTTGTTTAATACTGTTCTGAGTTACAGGAATTTTGCATTCAGGAGCATGTTATCCCCCCCCTGCCACTTTTCCAGGAAGCCTCTGTCAGCTATCATGGGAAGAAGAGACAGCTTCATGGAGTGAATGGGAGGTTATTCCTAATTATAAATATATTAGTATTTCATTTCAAACCCCTCTGCTCTCATGCATGATTCACTCAATACACTACATGACTATCTACCTGACTTGTGAATTACTGTGCTGAGGAGGAAGTTCCTAGCTTTGAGAAACGGCTGTGGTATTCATTCATTTAAAGTTCCTGTGCTCATCAGAATAAAATAGCACTTAACTTGGTGACTGCTCAGGCCTCCTATTCTGTAACATACAGAAAAGTAGACACACACATACTGCACACTTATCAGTGAGTGATTAAAACTGTGAATCTAAAGTGTTTGTCCATTTCTCTCTGGATTCAGATGCATCAGCTGCCATCACTATATGAATAAATAGGGGTTTTTTAATATAGACAAGAAAATACAAGAAATCTTTACCACCCCTTGAAAACGCATTTGTGGACCTAAAAGTTTTCTTCTGACTACACCAGTTGGCTTAAAACGTTTCTCTCGCCATACAAACCTGCCTCAGAAGTATCACAGGTTATCACTTGTTTGCAAATCCCCTTTCTGAGCAGAGAATATGTCTCTGTGTTTCAGCACAGGAAAGCTCCTGTTTTGAGTTGAATCCATAATTAACACTACTACAAGTAAATCTCAACACCTTTCTGCGCAAGGGAACCCAAACACTATCTTCAGTCACTCTAGATCCCCATGCCTAAATTAAGGGCTAACATGAATTCAGATTCAGACTGAACATGTTTATCTCACCCTCATCCATAACTTCTAACCAGTAACAGCTCTCCATTCTTTCCTGGGGAACCTCATACTTAACTTTCCTGTTTATTTATCGTTCCTTTCAAAAGTATAAGAGTAAGAAGTTAAACACAATCTTCAGAATAGATGCTGGACTTTGACACAGTTAGAAGCATTACAACTTCCAATAACAAAAGGAGTTTGAACTTCCTTTTTGTGGCCTGAGTTTAAAGACCATATACCTGTCCAGTTTACTTGCAAAAAAAGCAGACTAGGCTGCAGATGTGTTACTTGGAAGAAACATAATGGTCTGAATACATAAGTGCAGAGAGTGTCCTGCCCATACGTTCGTCCTAAAGCAGCAGACCTGGCAGAACTGTGAGTATTGTGAATTTGACAGATTTCTTTGTTTAATTAAAGGAAATTATTTCACTAAATTGCAGCTTTTCTAGCCGGCTAAGCTTCAGCTATCACACAAGAGTGTCTGCCTAATGGCTATTTTAAGTAGGTATTGAATATATTGTGTTCTTATTTCAGTGTAGGAGATTTCTGGTTTTAGGAAATGATTTGACAGTGGTTGCATTCTGCACCATTATGTTTTTACCACTTTAAAACTCTGACTTAAATCCTATAAGACTACAAAAAATTGATTATCATGGTGAATATGCTGGTTTCCATTCTGTAACTAGTAACAGACACTGGTCCCCTTCTCCTTTTTGTGCTCTGAGCTCTTGATGTGTGATGCTTTTTTATCTGTCTTCGTGCTGTTCTGTCCAGAACAAACATTTCCACAGTCTTCTATCACTGGTTTTGACACCATCAATATAGCACCTGACAGTGTCCTGACTAGCAAGGATCACTTGCGAGGCTTACATTCCCTGGCTGGTTTGCTTTCATAGCTTACTGGGCCTTTTTTGTAATATGGGTCCTAGAAATCAGTGTGGAGCCACTGGTTTCATTTCAGACGCTTCTGAGTGGTCCCAGTGATGAGCTGGCACAAGCAATCACACTGTGAAATAGAAAATCAGCCCAGAAGGCACATTTGACAAAATGGTATTTAAAAGAATTCTTTTAAATATTCTTTTAAACCCTTTCCTCTGTCCAGCTGCCTGGTCACATCTGTTTGGCCACATCCTTGGAATCTAGTGAATCTGATAGATTAAATGTTTGCAGTTAATAATTCAAACACTTCTAAATCAGCCAGCTCTTTACTTTACTCACAAATTTCCAAGTGATTTTAAGAAATAGATTTACCCCATGGTACTGTTTAGCAATCCAGGAGCACCAATCCTGAGCTGAAATGGTGATGGTTTAGGAGGAATGTAACTATTGGAAGTGCGCAATTAATTTTTTTTGGTGAACATCCTTATTTCATTCAGGAACAAGACATTAAATTTGGGGTTATGTTTTGAGTTATGTTTAAGGCTTATAAATGAACAGAGAAAGTTGCAGGTCTGGTTAATATTGTAGTTTCTAAAGGGGGTCTGTATCAGGGTCTTTTCAGGCAAGTCAAAGCTAAAATTACTATCATGTTCATTGCTCTTCTGGTACAGCTTGTCTGTGTCTCTGAGTGTAATAAGAATAAGTTGACACTGGTAATTCATTTTGTTTTACATTTCCACATCTCATAAAATCTGCTATTATCTTCTTTCTTTAAAAGATATGCAGAGGAATTCCATGCTTCTTTCCAGGCTGTTTACATATACTTCATGCATACTTCATCACCAAAAAGTTGTTTGCACATCTAAGGTACGTAGCACAATGTGCGAATTGCTACCCATATTAAAAATTCAGGCATGTATGTTGTATAATTAACATTTCCAAATCATGTATTGTGCTAATTACATATAAAGAAGCTAATTACATGGCTTGAATTGCTTGCTGCTGCTTGTGCAAGTTTGCAAAGTACAGAACCTCCTTTGTCTGTACTATGATTCTACAGCTATCAACCTACTGAGGTTTGATGATTCAAAAGCAACTTTTCCAGAGGTCAAAACAGGTCATTGCAGTGTCCTTGGAGGGTTAAGCTGTGGCTTTTTGATATCCTGACTCAGCGAGGTTTTTGATGCTAGGTTCAGACTCTCAACCTCCTTTTGTTTTCCTAATTAGACCACAGAAGTTGCAAAATACTGCTACATGGGAGAACCACATTTTTTTTATAATGTTATTGCAGTCAATGAGATTGTCTTGGTATCAGTGCATTTCATTAGAAGTTTGGACAGTTTCTGTTACTAAAAGAATGGAGTGATAAGAGGGGAATGAGGAGGGAAATATTTTCAACAGGGTATCTTGATGAAGCTAAATAAAAAAAGAAGTTACACAACATTTCAGGTGATAATTGGCCCTTTTATATTCTAATCGGTACTTAGCCAGGTTACTGCCTGAAATCCGAATATCACAACACTTAAGGTGAGACAACAAACAACTGCAGGAATGTGCAGATGGAAGTGCAAAAGCAAATATATATCTTTGTATCTCCTTGATCTTAACACCACAGATCCAAACATCTTATCTAAAAATATCATGCCTTTCCAAAACTCACCCCGAAGTTGTAAACTCTGCAAAGGGAAGAACTGGAGAAAATTTTTGCCTTGTACTGTCATTGCAATCCTGTACCTTGCAAACTGAGAATCTCATCTACCCTTTGTTAATGGAAAATGATACTGTGGTATAATGCTTATTGGTAAGGAGTCGAGCACAGATCCAAAGCAAAGATAATTGCCGTGAGCAATATATGTCTTCTTCAAAAGAGCAGTGGTAGCATGGAAACAGGTAATCAGTTGGAGAGACACACATAAAGGAGATCTCTTGTATTTGTTCAGCCTGTGTCAAAGTTAACCTCCCTCAGTGATGAAATACATGTATTTAACATCTGTGTGAAGGTGGACTCTGTACAGCACATCTAGTGTGCTCAGGGATCATCCCTGTTATTCTGGCAACTGATTGTTAGAGACTCACTTTGAAAACTGACAATCTGGGTCCTCAACCTTATGACTGCACAAGAGAAGGCAGAATTACCTAAATGAAATTTAAATAAATAGCAAGTAAGTGTGCTAGACTAGGGGCCATCAATGACATGACACTTTTCTCCTGAAAGAAGCCAGCATCGTGCTAGCCTTAGAACATTTTTCTGTGATTGAAAACACTTCTAAGGTGGTACCAGCATGTTGCTGTTTGCATCCAAACAATAATCAAGAGCTCATACAGTGATGATCTGTTGTCAGCTATTTTTCCCCTGCACTAAACAAGTCTGACACTAGCAGCCCACAAGCTTATTAACTCAAATATCTGGCTTGGGAATCTAAATTTTAGCTATCAGCAGAATATCCACAGAACCTAAATAACCAACCAATTGGACTGGTGCTCCAGGAAGATGAAGAGTGTCTCCCTGAGGTAGAAAAGAAGAAAGACGAATGTTGGTAAACAGGCTTTCCACTTCCCCCGCCACCCCTCTCCTGAAGAAATTTATTTCTCAGGATTTGGGTTTTTTAAAAAAAAGAAACAAAAACAAAACTTTGAAAGAAAATTTTAATTGGTCACTGAGCTGAATGCTTTTGGTCACTTTTACTTCCTTCCTGCCTTATTACCTTCTATCTTTTCCGCCTTTCTGGTTTACCTTTAGCGTGTTCTTAATGCACACAGAACTGGGTTCTGGCATCAGTTTGCTTTTAATATCTGCCCAAGTTCCTTGATGACAGGAGATAGTGGGGTGCCTTGCTGTTCAAACACTTTCTATTGCTCCCTCAGGGTACTGTTTGCTTCACATGCTTGTGGGGCAATCAGAATTCAGAAGCAGCAAAAGTGTTAGAAATTAAGGACTATTGGTGAAGTGTTGCAGTAGGCTGGAAGAGCTGAGCTGTAAAAAACGAAAAGGTGCCAAGAACAAACTGAGTGAACAGGGCATTAATATTTTGACACCTTGTCAAGTTGCCCATATTGCTTTTTTTGTGTGTCTAACAGAATTAGAACATTCATCCGGTTTGCTATCACTCCCACTGTACTCAAACAAAGCTATGGATTCTCAGTCCCTTTAAGAGTGGGGATTGAGCTATCTTCTAAGCAGGGAAAAATGCTGCAATAGTTTTCTGTTGCCACTGTAACACTGAAAGTGAACTTCTCTTTTCAAAACAAACTGACATGATCATATGCCTCATAATGAGCAAGGAATATATATAGATAGGTCTATACAGAAATGCTAGTTCAGTAACCATAGGCAGGTCCCAGGTGAGCTAATGGAGGCAATATATTTTTTAATTAAAACAAATTAGATCCCTTCTGAGCAGACAGGCAGGAGCTGTTGGGTCCATATCCATTAAGGAATTCAAACATTTGTCTCATGGGGTCATATTTACATACCAAGATTGAACACTTATGAGCACTATTTGGTAGAGTCACTTTACTTAGTAAGAGGCTCTTGAGAATCACGAGTCAGCCAGAAAATATATAGAAGAGAAGACTGCTTCTGAAAGCTTGCTCTTTTGCTATATGCATCTTCACAAAGCTTGGTGCTTCTCACTGAAGTTGTGGCACAGCAATTTCTTCCCATCTGTATTTTGTACAGCAGATACTGACACAGACATTTCTGATCTTCACAGCCAGAAGAGTTAGAGTTGAACTACTCTGTTAAAACTGAATTTATTGTGTAGAAAGGAAATGCAAGATTCGTTAACTACCAAGTAGAGGGATAACAACTCCTCAGACCTGCAAAGAATGTGCTCCCTTGGAGCAGGGGAACCCTGAATAGCTGTTTAAATCAATAACAAGCATATTCCCAATCATAATATAATTGGCTAGATTAAGAATTCTATTTTGGGGTTTGAACCACTCATCAGTTTTTAAGGAGGGAGTCTACACTGTCATTCAGAAGCACCATTATACCAAACAACATGTCAACTTGCTGTCAGATGAACTAACTCTGATAACAATAATGTAACTGCAGCAGCATTAAGCTCATCTCAACATCCAAGCATATTTTCTGAAATCAGTGCTGCAGGAGAGTTAGTTCCCCCCTTCCTACCCTGGTGTGAGTGCACCGGATTTCTGAGTGCACTCAGAGCTCTTAAACAACTGTGAGTGCACACAGAAATCTGGTGCTGAACTCTGTATGTTTTGGGTCTAACCCATTATGGCCAGTCCAGTTTTTCTTCAGGGGAAGCTGGATGTTAATGGTTATGTTAAGTTGCACCTTTTGCAAGTTAGAAGTAGACTTGAGGGTGGCTTTACCTATTCATCCTCTCCACATTTGAAATTCTCTCAGCTTCTTGGCCAATTTCAAACAATGACTAAACAAAGAAAGGGGAAAAAAACTCCATACCCAAACCAAGACAGTATAAACTTTAAATCTTGCTGCCTTGCCACTGCCTAATTGCAGATGGACATGAAAATTTAGTTATACACCTGTGGCAGTGTTAAATTACATTTATTAAGAAATACTGTTTGCAGCAAAGTGTATGCTTTCTCTTGCTTACTTTTGCACTGAGCTCTAAGGTTTCACTAGAGCATTCCTTTCCAGGTTGCTGCTGTGCAATCTGACTGTTTCTGCTTCTGCTGAGCCTTCCACTGTGCTTTTATGTTTTCACAAGCATTGCTTTTATCCTGCCTTGAGTCATTTACTATTATTGGGTTCATCCACTCTAGCAGAGTGGCAAATGACACTGGCACCAAACATTTGCCTGCTGCTGATTCCCAGCACTGTGAAAACGAAGTTCAGCCTTGTAATACAGTATGTCTGTGAGTTCTATGGAAAGACATCATGAAAGCAAGTCCACATCAAATACATGTCATTAAGTTAACTGATATAAGTGGAGACTGTCAGCTGCATGTGTCACACCTGAAATGATCATGTTCAACAAAGCTTGGCATGTTCTTATATTTTTATGGATGTTTCTTGTTAGAGGACAACTTCTGAAAATAACAAAAAGGAATGTTGAATGTGACAGTGATTTTAGAAAGTCCCATTTTTCCCATTTGCCCTTTCTCTCTCTTGTCCATGTCACAGCCTACATATTTAGAAGTTCCTAACTCAATTCTGCAAGTCCAGGCATAAGAGAAACAAAGGCCTCTTTTATAAGTGTAAGTGGCTTAAAACTCAGAGGCACAAACTCCTGTGAAGGAGATGCTGCCCAGTTTCAGACTAGCCACATTTGGTAACTATTTGGGCTGGGTCTATTAAAACCTCTAAAGAAATGTCTCTAGGAATTTCACATCCTGATTGCAGTGTGGACATGATGTGAGTCAGTCATGAGACATCCTGTGTGCATTATGAAATTACACAAGATCAGTATGCACATTGGGATAGTAAGTGCTATCATGCTTTAATGCATGTCTGTGCCTAGAGACATGTTGTGAAATGTCTTCAACAAGAAGAGCCTGCCAATATTTCTACAGCTTACCTGAAATTCTCTAACAGGCTGCTGAATGATTTAATCAAGGTTTTTTAAGGTTACATAACTATTCTGCAAAGTGCCTCGTACTTAACAGTTGAACACTAAGGAAGGCAAGACGAGGACAAGTCAGTAAAGAAGATCTTCCCATTTTGTTTTGATTTAAAGTTGATTCCTGACACAAAGTGTATTCTGGTACTTTGCTGAAAGCATAGTTTTGACTAATTCTCCTCAATTTCCAGGAAAAACTGCTCTAAGATATGCTGTTAACTTCATCCAAAGAGAGAGAATTAAATTAATTAGAGCAAGAATGAAGCAGCACAACTGAACCTGTGAATGTCGTTGTATTTTTTGTGTACCATTGTACATACATGAGTACTGCATTATATTAATTCCCAGAGTTAAGAGATCAGGATACAACATGTGTTGACAACTTCTGTATCTGTACACTCAGGTTTCTGCAGATGCTAGACTCCAGATAAACTATCTGAATCAATTAGCTTATTCATGCAAAACCAAAGCAAATGGTAATCAAAGAGTTCCTATGCTCTTCAGTTACAGCACATGGACAAATGGAAATGACCCTGTCTTGATTACTTGGTTGTGCATAGTGTTCATAAATGTTTTAGCCATGGTTCCTCAAAAGAAGAAGAATGCATAGGTCTCCATTTTAACTGCTCCTCGGGAGAAAATTACTATGCTGAGCAAAAGAAATGTTGGCTAAGGAGTGAGACATGTTGCAGTCTCAGCACCAGCTTTGCATACAGGGAAGTCAGTGGGAGTGCAAGGAGTTTAAATATAGAAAAAGTCTAATTGCCAATAATCATGAGATTACTTACAATTACTTTATATATATGTGAAATTAAAATTAAAAATATATCACATTCAGGCATTGATATAAAACTTTGGCATAAGGAGGTACTTTTGTTTGAAGTATACTGTACACACATAAAAAATGGAAAGCCACTGCCTTAAGGAGCTATCAGTCTTTGATTTATTACAAGATGCAATCAGAGAAGGAAATAAACAAATGATAGGAGCTGAAAGAGAGAAGGATGTGGGAAGAATAGTGCAAGCATGCTTTTTTGTAGACTTGCTACGTGCATAGTACCACAGCAAGCAAGGAGGCCCTGGGAGTCTCCTGCTTAAAGTTGCAGCTTATTTAGGCACAACTTCCATAGACTTCAGAAACAGTTTTGTCTTAAACAGAACCATGGATGGGAAATCAGGGCTCATCATAAAATAATCAAGTATGTACAAATGATTCAATACACTTCCCACTCTCCTGGCTTAGTGCTGAAAAGAAAAGCAAAGCTTGGGAGGAACAAAAAAGCAGCTTTTTGTAATTATAGATGTTTGTTAGCCTGAGCCCTCCCTTTCCTTCCTTTAACTTCCTCTTCTCCTCCCAGAATAATAACACATTTTGCCAATAATTCTGTGCAAGTCTCAGTGGGCCAGATGGAATTTGGAGAGAGGGATCTAACAGAGTTTCATTTCATTCTTCTTTTTCCTGCTCTTTCCCCCCTCCCCTGATTTTCTACTTGAGATTTCTTTCTTTGGCTTATTGCACAACATGGAGGTGGTGAGGCAAAAATAGAAGTT
>JAVHNF010051031.1:0-12752 GCA_034783455.1 Micropsitta finschii
AGGAATTACTTATTTTTGAATCTGGCTATAAAAGTAGGGATGAAATTTATAATAATATTTCATTCTTCACATTTATTAGTTGTGGTTTTATTTTTCCTATAGATAGCTATTTTTTTCCTGGGTATTTTTTGATTTTGTTTCCTATGAAATACATCAAATTCCCTGGGCCTCTATAACTCGAGATCCCCTCTCAGGTGCACCCTGAAATACGTCTGTACTCCAAGGTCCATGTTAAGCCCTGCTGTTGTCTATAGTAGCAAAATGGTTTATTCACAGAGGAACTCTATGACATTAGTGCTGTTTCAAAGGAAGCTGGTCACCATGTAGTGTAGTGAATTTCCGATTGAAGAAGGCCCCTTAAAAATAAATTATTGCAGCAGAAGTACATTAGGAAAATACTGATACACAGAATACAAAACTGAGAGGAGTGGTCAATACATTAAACAGTCATGCTGCCATCCAGAATGACCCCACGGGCTGGAGAACAGTCTGACACAAGTGTCAAGGTCAACAAGAGGAAGTCCAAGAGTCTGCACTTGGGGAGGAACAACACCATGAACCACTATATGCTGGGGGGGTGTTCATCTGAAAGCAGCTTTGCAAAAAAGAACTTGAGCATTGTGGTGAACACTTAAGGTGAATGTGAACCAGCAGTGTGCCCTTGTGGCAAATAAGACCACTGGTATCCTGAGCTGTTTAAGGGAGAGTGTCACTAGCAGGGCAAGGGAGATGACCCTTTCCTTCTTCTCAGAACTGGTGAGGCCACATCTGGAGTACTGTGTCCAGCTGTGGGCCGCCTAGTACAAGAGAAGCATAGATGCATGGACATACTGGGGAAGAGTCCAGTGAAGGGCTGCAAAGGTCACTAAGGGACTGGAGCATCTCTCATATGAGGAAAGGCAGAGAGACTGGGCCTGTTTAGCCCAATATATACAAATAGCTAAAGGGAGAGAACAAAGAACATGGCTCCAGACACCTCAGAGGTGCCCAGTGGCAGGACCAGAGGCAATGGGCACACACTGAAACACAGGAGGTTCCATCTGAACATCAGGAGAAACCTTACAGAGTGAAGGTGACTGAGCACTGGCACGGGTGACCCAGAGACGTTGTGAAGCCACCCTCCTTAGAGACATTCGAAAGCCGCCTGGACATCGCCCGGGGCAGCCAGCTGCAGGGGGCCCAGCCCGAGCAGGCCCCTGATCGGTGCCTCTGCGACACCGTCCTGGCTGGGCGCTGCCGAGGGAGAGGGGGAAAGCCGTGAGTGCCTGTCTTCGGCACCAACCCTCGATTTGCTTGTGCTTAGTCCTTCACACACGCCCGCTGCCAGTCCCGGGAGCAGTTGCCTAGCTCCTCCAGGAAGGACACGCCGTTGCCCTAGGCGGGCGGCTGGGAAACCCCACCCGCCACAGGCGAGGCCGCAGCCCTAAACTGGGCCTTGGAGAGGCGGGAGAGGCGCGGCTAGAGCCGAGGAGGAGGAAGCGGAAGAAGTCGTTTCCCCGGCGGAAAAGCATTTCGGGCGTTCCCCGCCGGCCTCTGGGAAAAGCTGGCAGCCCCCAGCAGCCCCGCTATGGAGGAGAGCAGCGGTTGCCGTCTGTCTGCCGAGTGTCTGGACGAGCCGCCCAACAGCCGCGTGTTTGTGGTGCTGAGCAAGGACACCGGGGAGGCGCTGATCCGGGAGCGCTTCGCCCCCTTCGGGGACATCCAGAACATCTGGCTTCTGCGGGACAAGCGCACCAATGAGTCCCGCGGCATCGCCTTCATCAAGTACGCCCGCAGCTCGCAGGCCTGCCGTGCTATGGAGGAGATGCACGGCCGTAGTCTGGCCCCCGACACTAAGCCCATCAAGGTGCCGCGCCGCCCGAATCCTGCTGGGGAGAGGGACCGGGGGTGGGCGTCCGGGGCCTGGCAGGGCCCCACCTTTCCAGCGTGGAGGCCGCGGAGGGCCGCAGGACTCGGCCGCTCTGCCCAGGCTTCTGCTGGAACGTAGTGTCGGCCTACATGAGGCAATGGGAAGCTCCTCGGCGAGGAGCGGGCTCTAGGGACAGCGGTGGTGGATGCCTGGCTGAAGCTATTTTCCTTGTTGGGTACAGGCAGCGAGCCGCCACGGAGCACGTCAGACCCGCTTCCGTGGTCTGCTCTCCGCGCTTAACGCTGGTGCGCTGTCGTCCTCCTTCTGGGTCAGGTGCGGGGCGGGTTCGGGGCTTGCGGGCTTGGCGGTACTCTTCAGGAGCCGCGGAGCGTCTCACACTCGAACGCCGTTCCCACGCGAGGCGTAACCTGCCACAGGCCTGGGGAAATCACAGCACCCGCAGACTAAGTGTTTTGTTTAGTTGATTTAGCCTTGAGGGAGTCTCTGAGATACACCGGTGTATCTGAAGTGTTGCAAGCAAGATCGATGTGGGTGGATAAATACAACTGCCTTAACAAGGATATTTTATGTTGACATGTAGCTTGTGCACAGTTTTTTTCAAAGCGGTTATGGCGTTTTTTGTTTATTTTTTTGGTTTTTTTTTTTTAATGGAATTCAGCCTCTTTGAATTGTTTTCATATTCCCCAAGATATGAATAACTTTGAACAGTGACAGAAGATCCCACCTATTTCATTTGAAAATGCAATCGAGTCAGTAAAATCTTTTCTGAAGAACTTGCAATTAGAAGCCAAAAAATCAGAGTTGTATTCCTTCCTCCCCTATGTGACTATTAGAAAAGTAATTTGAGAGCTATGTGAAACCAGTTGCTGCTTTTGCGTAAGAGGCTTGCTTTGAATATTGTTTGTGTTTTCCTTATTCAGTTATTTTGTGCGGGTTTTTTCTGTTGTTTGGTTGGGTGGTTGTCTTTTTTTTGTTGTTGTTGGTTGTTTTTTTTCCTGGTTGTCTTCTGGTGTGCACTTCTAAGGTGAAATTTGTTTCAGTAATCAAAAAGTATTTTTAACAGTTACAGATGTGTGAAGTTACGATCCTTCATAGAGCAGTAGCCCTGCAGACTTCAGCCCAGTTGAAGTAGTGAACTTGAGTTGTTGAAGTTGAGTAGGGAACTGCAGTGTCAAGGCTGTAATAAACTGCTAGGTTTTTTGGTTTGTTTGCTTATTTTCTTAGGACTGCTGTACTAGGCCTGTTGCAGTGATACATTTTTTTTGTTACCTCACATGTGACTGGTGATACTGACAGTGCTGCTGAATCAGGCTTTGGTATTGATCATTCTGCATAATCCCCAGTGATAAATCCTGCTGGCCTTTGTGCTGTTCAGGAAACCATTTGGTGTGTATTATATCTGCTGATCTTTTGTCACAGATATATCTATGATCGGAGATAATCTCTTTCTTCCATGTTGGGAAAGCTAGCTTTTGTGAAAGACTCAAAAGTCTTATTTAAACAAGCTATTTTTCTTGCTTGCTGATATGCAATTATGTCTATGTAATTATTTCGTTAGGTATTTATTGCGCAGTCAAGAGCTTCTGGAAGCCACCGAGATGTTGAAGATGAGGAGCTTACACGAATCTTTGTTATGATACCTAAATCCTATACAGAGGAAGATCTGCGAGAGAAGTTTAAGGTACTACTTTGCTATTTGTTAATTGCTTCTTTAAATTGCTTTTGTCTTAATTTATCAGAAGGGCTTAACAGATGGAGCTTAATGGATTTTCAAATATTGTAAATTAATATGCTTTTTAATTGTTCTAGATGTATGGCGACATTGAGTATTGCAGCATTATTAAAAACAAGACTACTGGAGAAAGTAAAGGTTTGGGCTATGTGAGGTATTTAAAACCGTCGCAAGCTGCCCTAGCAATTGAAGAGTGTGATCGAAGTAAGAATCTGAATTCTTTCAAGTTTTTCACAATAAGCGTGTATCATCATTAATGTACATTTCATTTTTAGTTTTTTTTGCAGATAAATTATTTGATGTAAACCCATCTTGAGACAGTTATATTGCAAATAAAAAATTGTATTAACATTGGTTGAGAACAGCCACTTAGTTACATTCTTGCAAGACCAAACTGTAAGAAGGATCAGTGAAAGGAGTTTGGAAAATGGATATGGAGTTTTCTTTCATGCATTATTATTGGCCTGTAATGTAGGCTTCATACACAGGAAAACCTCATTTTAATGTGTCCCTGGGAGTATGCATTTTAATCAAATGTATTTGATAAAAAGTGAATTTGTATATAAAATGTAGTCAATAATCTATGGAGATTCTGTTGTGATTCCATTTATTTAAGAACTAATTCATCCTAATCGGAGTTTGTATTTTTGTTTTTTTACATTTAATATCATGATTAATCTGCTACAGAATGAAAAACCTTGTATGCTTTATAACCAGCCATCTGTCATTTATGTCTTAGCACCAAAAAGGTGTTAATGAATTTTAGTGAGTTTGGCGGAAGGCCACCAAGGTGATAAGGGGCTGAAGCACACGAATTATGAGGAAAGACAGGGGGAACTTATCCAGGAGAAACAAGGCTTTGGGGGAAACCTAACTGCAGCCTTCCAGCTCAACTTCCTGTTCAGTGGTTGCTTAATCAAAATATGCAGTGACTTGGCATGTGCATGTGTTTGCTCTCTCCTTTTTCCCCAATATACATGGTTCCACATCATATATATTATAAGTGGTTCTACAAAAATTATATTTGTGACAATACTCACGTGGAACTATGAGTCTGAGATTACTTAACAGCTAAATTCTATTTCCTTTTTTGCTGTGACATTAAAATTGAATTGGTTGATAGCCTGAGAGTAATACCTGTTTATTTTATAAAAACAAAACATAGATCAGTGCATATATACATAGACTGCTGTTACAGTACTTAAGTTCAGGTGACTGCCTTTGGAGCATCTCTGAATCCTGGCAGGCATCACAGAAGCTGAAGTTAAAAGGGACTTTGGAAGTCACCTTGCCTAATCCCTTGGACACATGTGGAAGTTGTTAAGTTTTTTCACAAATATCATGGCAGATTTTGAGTTACAGATTAGTTATTTTCCTAAAGCCAGCACTTACTGGGATTTCTGAATAGTGTGTTTCTCAGTATACGGTACTTGGAGAATGTGGATCTGGTCAGGTAATTCAGATGTGCTAAAGTGTTGCTGTATGTGTGGTTGTTCCTTTCAGGCTACAGGGCCATTTTGGCTGAACCTAAAAATAAGTCATCCGAGTCTCTTGAACATGATTATTATAGTAATAATACAAGGCAAGAGCCAAGAGGAAATACATTTTCATTTTGTAAGTCACATTTTTTTACACTAAAAATGATTTGTGGTCTTGAGTGTGGTCACAAAATGAGAATGCTTTTTGCAGTAAGGGAAGGTAATGGAGGCTTGTGTCAGCACTTATATAGTAAATTGGATGTTGGGGTTAGAAATGAACCAGACATTTCTATATTTTTATGGTTTGCTCTAGTTGGTCACTTATTTTGTGACCTGTGTTGGAGAAATAAACATGTTACCTTTAGTATGTAATTGGCTTAAAAGGTGAATGAAAAGTATGTATGAAATGAAGGCATGCTAGTGTGATGCATGAAATTATTCATTATTTATTTATTTATTTATTAAATGTTGATTCTTGAGGTGGGCACCCAGAGTTTTGTTGTTTCGAAAAAGAGTGCAGAATTCAAGAGTCAGTCTCCAAACGTCTGTCAGTGGTATCAAGGCTTCCCTTTATCCAAGAGCAGCTGTTTGCCCTCTTTGATCTAGTTCCAGGACTGGAATATTGTGATGTTCAGAGAGATCCTCATACCAACAGTGGTAAGTAAAAGTACAAAAATATCTTCTTTCTGTTAAGGGACTTCCTTTTAGTTGTACTTCAGTTCATTTGTACTGCAAGATACAGTACAGTTGTTAGGAAGAATGTTTTATGTATCAGTGGTTGCTGCTGTCACTGATGCATAAACCCAGAAATTCAGTTTTGTTTGAACCCCTGTTTATAGATAGCCTTCAGTACCTTTGTTTTCAGATGATAGAATCTCAAGAAGGACAGAATCAAACCCATGAGAAGTGTTTTTTGGTTACATTAATAGTTTGGGGCCAAATAAATGGAGAAAACGTTTCAAAATATTAGGTGTATAGTTTAAGTGTTTTCTAAACAGATTGAGTTTTTGTCTTGAGAGAGGTGTGTGTCTCTGTAGAAGCTGACATGAATAAACTGGATTAAATAAATCCAAAACAAATCATGTTTTGTCTTGAAAGGATTGTTTTTATTTCCATCTTATTGTTTTGCTGTTGCTGAGAATATGGAAAATATCTCTTCTGCAAGAAACCTGAAATTAAATTGATTCACAGAATTAAAATGTAAAATCAATTGTTGATGGGATAATTGCATTTTAAAGTGAAACTCTGTGTGCCTTTGTCCCTAATTTTGGGTTAGGGAAGAAGATAAGTTTTTGCTTGCGTTGCTTTATTACCAGCTTTTCAAGTTAGCGTAAGTATAGGTGATTTGTCACTGAAGTTTTCTTTATGAATATTACTGATTAATGTAGAGCGTGGTAAAAGACTTAAGAATTTTGTATCTTCCATGACTAATGTGCGGTTTAATCATATTGTTTTGTATGAGTGTAGTTTGTCCTTAGGATTTGCAAATATCATACTGGAACTGTGTACACTGTATTTTAGGGTATGCTGTGATTCAGTACAGTACCGCTGCATCAGCTATATATGCCAAGTATAAATTACACGGGTTTGAGTATCCTCCTGGAAATCGATTAACTGTCCTTTTCCTAGAAGATGGGAGTGATAGCTCAGAGTAAGTACCAATACATAGAAATGCAAAGTTGTAAGTTGCGTTCTGGAGAGCAAGATTTAAAATAAATACACACATTTTTAACTTAAGAACCAACAGCAACGTCACTGTGATCTTGTTTCATACTCACAGATAGTATTTTCTGAAATGTAGGTGATTTCGTTTTGCTTCTTTGGTTTTTGTCTTCTAATGATTTAGAATAAGCCTTTGAAACTTACTAGTTTTTGATAATATTTTAACCTGTATTTTTACGATAGATTGCAAAACCTTGTATTTGGCAAGAATCTTTATAAATATCTGTAATGTGTAACAAGGCTGGAATGTGGTTTTTTTTTTTTTTTTTTATGAGGCTTTTGTGTTAAAAACAAGATTCATGTGCTTGATCTCTTGTTCATGCTTGCAGTACTGGAAACTAGCCTTGTGAAGCACATATGTAGAGTAGAGCTGTTGGGTGCTGAGGATCTATTAGATCTGTCAGAGCTGACTGTGTGGGCATAGTTATGTTTTACTTTGACAGTCTCTAATCTGTTCCTGTGATTTGAGTGCCCTTTAAAAGTTGGAGCAGCTTAGGTACACTCCTGCAGTGAATGTTTTGTCTGAGTTTTGCCCTAAAGGAATCTAGTTTGTCAAACTTAATCTGCAGTGTGAATGAGGACAGTAAGGAGGGACAATGGGGAGATTCACTTTAGAAGTGCATGTCTAATCTAAACAAAAACAAATATTCATTGCAACCTTCATTCTTCAGTAATTACTACTATTTCATGGCCCTACAACATGGGCTGTGAACCTATGCAAAAAGGGCAATTGATCTTTCTTATTCCGCATCAGAGGAAAGAAAAATCACTGGAGAATGAGAGCTGGAAGTAAACTTCCTGTGTTAATATTCTGACTTATGAATTGGATCTCTGTACTTGTTATGGAAACAGGTGAAATTTTCCTGTCCCTTCTGCCTTTTAGGTACCTTTCACAAAATGTAGTGGGCTCTGCAGAGTGTGGGGTTTTTTTCTTTTGTTTCCTTCCCTCCTCCTCCCCCGAGCAGTAAAAAAAGCAAAGAAGAGTTTTGTATCACTTTACGTAGAAGTTTGTGTTTTCAGTGAGTTGCAGCTAGCGTGTGTGCTTTTAAGTCATGTCTAGAGTGTCATGAAAGCCTGGTTTGACTTTTTTTGCTCTTTATCTGCATGTTTTTATAGATTGGATGTGCATTTATAGACTGGATGTGCATTAAAACTTGTTTTCTCTTGCTGAGTTGAAGAGCACTGTAATTTAGCTCACTCTTTAAATAGTTTATTATCACTTCTGCTTGCAGCCTCATCAGAAAAATGGCAACACAGCTGGTAACAGCACATGTGTCATCAGTGTTGCGAAATAACAGTGCGGTTGTTCAGCAATATAGGACACCTCCTGTAAGTTAATATAATGGATACTGTTTGTATTCTTCTGAATTGCTGTAAGAAACTTCAGCTATGTCAGTACAGATCACTGCTCACGGTCTTCTGTAACTGTTTTAGATGCTACCTTTAAGATGTACCTTTAGATTACTCTGTTTAAGATGTACCTTTTATTCCCTGTAAAGGTGTCTGACCTCACTTGGATTTATTGTGCAATTTAATGAAATAACCAAAGTAAAGAAATTGAGATCAGAACTGGTAGAGCCCGCTTATGTCCTGTGATTTGGGAGAAAAAAAGACTGTAATAGGGCAAAACAACTTCCCTGCTCCTCCCCCCTCCCCCATCAGCCAATTTATGCTTACATTTTTCCTACCTGTTCCAGCAGGCATTTGGAGGAACTTGTGGCTCACAGTTACTTCAGCCCCAAACGGATGCCATACTTCCACCACCCAAAAAGAAAGTTCCACCTGACACTTCTGTGAAGGAAAGGCTTTTCATACTTTTTCATCCCCATCCTTTACCTATAAATGTATTGGAGGATGTGTTCTGGTAAGAATCCATTTACGAGTAAGTGTTCTCTAATAAAAGGAAAACAAACATGAAAGTGTTGAAAGTAAAAAAGCTTTTCATCATGAAAACTCCTTCCAGAAAAGAGTGCACAGTGGTCAGTAAGTAATAAGTGATCAATAGGTAACAGTTGCTTTTTGAAACAGATGTGTAATGGAATTCACTGTGAAGCATAGATGAAATATTATCAGTAGCTTTATCATTGGTTAATAATACTGATTAATAATCTGAAGTAAAATGTCTCTTTTTTTTTTTTTTTGTTTGTTTTTAACCAAAAAATGTGGTATTTTCAGTTCTTACAGCCTCATTTATTTGGCCTTTTCTTGTACATATTTTTCTAAGGAATTTAAGCATTTTGATAAATCTCCATAGTGACTTAGTCGAGTAAGTATAGGGAGGTATTTTTTTTCTGACCTATCCTGAGACATTTTGATGGTTCGCATCTTGACACTGTTACAACTGTCTTTCTATGCTACCTCCCTACGAGGACCAAAGACTTCAGAGACAGCTTTTGCCATCTTTAAAACAGATCCATAGTTCAACTGTTTACCAGTATTTTATATGATTCATTTTTAGCATACTGTTAAAAAAAAGACATTTCCTTCTTCTAATAGCTGGCATTTTCAATAAATCTTGGAAAGCCAACATATTTTTGAAGCACCAGAGGAGGAAAAGAAAGAGAAAATTCCTGTCCAGGAATCTCCTGAGGACTTGGAAATTTGGGGTTTTCCATAACGCTTTGGTGCTTGCTTTCTGAGTCATTTCACTGAGGCTTATTCTAAGATTAAGTGAAACTGAGCAAGTTCACTTAAATGAGAAGCAAGTTCAGCATTTAAATAATGTTCTACTTTGTGTATGTGTGTTCTTGTTGTCATGGTTTTATGGGATTTTTGAGTGCTATTTAGTCTTTGGGGAATATGGTATTGATCAGCTTTACCTGTTCTTTTAAGTAATTGAGAAATCACTGGTGCTTGTGGTTCTATTGTAATATTCCATAGAAAACACTGCCTATGAAATTTAACTTTTATTTCTATTCTGGCTGTAATTCTAGGGAAAGGTATATGAAAATTGGGAGGATTGGAAGAAGGCAGCACAAGAAAGCATAGCATACATATGAGAATATAGTTTTTGCAGCCACAAAATCATACATACTTCAGATTGGATAATAGGTATTTATGTTGCAGGAAAACCTGTGAATTATCTTTTTCTTTCCTTTTTCTTTTTCCCCACCCAGTCGTTTTGGACAGTTGATAAAAGTTTACCTTGTGGCTGGAAAAAATGTGGGCTATGCAAAATTTGCAGACAGAGCAAGTGCCAGTGATGCCATAACTGCATTACATGGGAAGATTGTGAATGGTGTCAGGCTTAAAGTAAGGTTGGCAGACTCGCCTTCAGAAGAATCTAACAAACGTCAGAGAACTTACTGAGAGGTGAGTAACAAGTCTGAGCTGTCAATTAAATTGAAGTTCAGTTATTTGAAACAGTGATAGGTAAAGTATTCTGAAGCTAGATATGAGTTTGTAGTGATAAGCTTTATATCTATTTTTAGGTAACAACTTGAAATTTAATTTGTGATATGTATGAATACGTATATGTATATATGGAGGTGTGTATGCTTACATATGCACATGTACACTTTATTTTAGTAAAAGTCTATTTTTATAATTTTAAAACAAATGTGAACCAGTGGATTAACATCAATCTGGATGTTCATAGAAATACTCACTTTCTGTACATAAGAGTATCAGTTAACATTGGGGAAAAAAAATAAACAGTAGAACTGAGCACAGCCTGTGTGTGTCTTTCTTTCATTAAAGAAATGCCCTTACACTGGTGTTGGATAAAGATGCAGAGTTCAGCCCTTGAAGGGCAGAGTAGGAAAGGGGTAGATAAAAAAAGGGCATGGGAAGGTTGCTAGGTGAAAATGAAGGTTTGGGATATTTGAGGAATATGGATTCTCAGAAGTCAGGTGTAGCTGGAATATGTGATAGTGAAGAAAATACTGCCGAGCTTCTTGTGGAGGGATTGAGGTTATGTTTAAAATAATTAGTTTGAGAATTTATGAATTGATGCTTATGGCCTGTGAAAGCTGGCTGAGCACCTACAGAGGTTTTATAGACTTCAGGGACCAAAATTCATGTGTTCTTTAAAATATTGCTTTGCTTCAAATAATTTTTAAAAAATAATAATAACTAAAAAAAAATATAATAGAACTATTACCAAAAGAGAAATATAGTTGGGGGAGGAAAGGCTGAGCCCTGTTATCTACAAACTAACTCCCAAATGTTACTGTACCTTCCAAATAATTTCATTAGCCATATTATCTTTTCAGGGGATGTGCAGTTTTGGTTTAACTCATTCCAAAAACATCACATGAAATCCTTACTCTCCTGGCATCAATACTTTCCTTCTAAGCTTTATTCTTTGTATCTTTCTCTGTGTAGAGACTCCTTGTGATCCAGCACTTGCAAAGATCTGCAAAGATTTTGCCCAGAGTGTGTTTTTCATGTTGTTCATTTAATAAGCAGCAGTTACTAAAGCTGGCCTTAGTCTGACATACAGCTTGCTTTTAAAAAGAATGGTTTTCTAGAATTCTTCTTCTGAACTGAACTGTAGCTAGAACTAATCTGAAACCTTTTTTTTTTTTTTTTTTTTTTTTTTTCCATCATCAGCTCTGGTGAATGCAATTTTAAGTAACTTGTACTCATGCTCTTACCTTTGTACAGAGGTTTTGTTTGTTTTTTAGTGTGACTTACTTCCAATAATAAAAGGCCAGCCTCTTTGTCACTACCAGGGAAAACTGATGTAAAGCATAACGTAATGTCAGGTCTGCCTTGCCCACTAGAAAAGCGTAGATTCAATATGCATCCAAAACTAGAAAGGTGATTTATCCTCACTTATTCTTTCTTTGGTTTTAAGAAAGATAAGAGTGAGAAGGCTGGGAGATTGTCAGTGTAAATGTTGTTTTAGTTTTCTTTTTTCAGTTCACACACGTGTGTGCACACGCATACACAAGAACACATTTTTCTAGTGTGGTTTTTTTTTTGTTGTTTTTTTTTTTTTTTGAGAAGATTCTTCAGAGTCCCCAGGTGACAAAAGGTGCAGTTGGTCCAAAATTGCGTTTTCAAAAGGTTAAAACTTAACATCATGTTTGAAATAATGTATAATATCTATTACTGACTATTTAGAAACCTGAACTCCCTTATAAGGTGAGCGTAAGATGTACGTATTTGCTCTTGTGCCATTTTACCTAATTGGAGAACTGGAGAAATAAGGTTGTATTTCAAGAATAATCTGCAAAACTACAGCAGAGCACTTTGTCCTTTCCTAGGTTGCTGCATTTCTGTAAACTTTTAAATTATAAGGAGTACTACTTTTTAGTTTGTTCAAAGGCAGACACCCTAAATCTCTTTTGGACAGATGGCTTGTAATTCTGGTACAAATGACTGCTGAATATTTCCCTCTAGTTAGACTTTTATCTGCTGTCTCTGTGCAATAAAAAAGGTAGAAGAGCTTTCTAAATTTACTGTGTCATATCTTGTTACATCCTGTACATAGAGTTCTGATTCTCTAGAAGGTTGTCTTAGGATCTATTTCTTCTTAGAACAGAAAGACAAAATCACTTGCTTTCGTTTTGTCTTTTAGCTAGTTTCTCAAATTCAGATGAAATGGTCCTTAAAGATTCCATCATGCTCCTTTTCAGAGGGCTTGTGTGGCTCTGCATAGGACTGACAGACAGTCCAGTTTTGATGAAGTTTAGAGGCTTAGGTTTTGCTTTCAATTAAAAGCTTTAAATTGTGCATGTGAAGGGGGATGGAATTCTCTCTACCTGTGAAATAGGACCTGTGAGTTTTGAGTTTTCACTTAAGGAAGTCATTGCCTCTTAAAAACCAGTAAAATCCTTTCTTAAGTCCAGTAGTATTGCTTGCCATTTATCTCTAACAAGGTGACTAGATTTCTTCAATAGTCCTTTCTGTAGAAGGTTCTCTGATGCTCAGAATGGAATCATTTCACTTACTTAAGCACACACCCCATCTTTTTGGAAGCCCCATACCTCTCATGCTTGGT